>WNGS01096303.1:0-12646 GCA_020271785.1 Procambarus virginalis
TCACCCACAATCTGCACATCTTGGTGACTATTTAGTAGCGACAGCAGTTGATTCCCTTACCGTTACTGAAGCGAGAGCCGCCAATGTCCTTGTGTCTAGCATTGTAGTCACCAAGAATGATGGTTGGCTCTGCTTGAGCGCAGGCCGGAAGATCAATATAATTTAACTTTCCTGCTGGAGCATATAGATATTAATACATTGAGGACAGAGTTGCCCACATAGATCCTCACTCCATGACACTGTTGACCGGCAGTTTGTTTTTCTGGCAGAAGTTGATGGGGTAGGGATTGTTTGATGTATAGAATGCAAGAGTTACTGGATCTGAGGTTGTAAGAAACAAATGAGGGCAATTTCGGGGGTGAGGATCTTGCGGGAACTCTGCACTCCTGGAGACATACAATATCGATGTGTTCAGTTGTTACTTTGTAATGTAAATCTGAGAACCTTTTTTTGAGGGATGCAATGTTCCAGCTCAGGAGACAGGTTTGGTGTGATATCAACTCCTAGATCTTTCTCTCTGTCCGTTTCATGAAGGACTTCGTCTCCCATTCGGTATCCTGTCTGGCCTCCTGTTTCCATTGTGTTTACCGGGTAGATGGTTAACTGTTATGGCTAGCATCCTCCACAATAATTAAGGGAATAGTTCCTCCTTCTTTTACAACTCTCCATACATCATACATTATGCAGAGTGTGTCCGCTGTTGTAGTTCACAAACTGGAAACCCAACTCAATTCCACAGATTAACAAATATATGATCTTCCCAGACCCTTGACTTCTGCCAAGGTCTGGAAGACGTTATAAGAGAGAAACAGTAAGTACCCAGTGGCCCACACGCCTGAAATAAAGGACGTGCAAACCACTTTCATCACTTGAACTATTTTATTTTATTAATCATTAATTCTTGCAGTCTTGTAAAACTAATATTACCTCAATTTTCCTTGGAAGAATCACGTACCGGTGAGGAAGACACGCCAATTGGACGTTCCTGTAATGACGTGAACCTTAACCTTTTGTTCTCTTGTAATTATCTGCTATATAGCAGATTTAAAAATTTTATCAATCAATAATATTAATAAATGTGCAAAGAAACACGAAGACAACATAAATATATTAATTTCATTTGTATGTTTTGAAACTTTGTATGCAATTCTTTAGCTAATTTTTAAAATATACAATTAGTCTTAAAAATTTTACGTGTAATCTTTATTTATCTTCATAGTCTTAAAATAAGTTTTGACTTTCTTTGTTAATAAATTAATGACTTATAAATTATCATTATCAATAAGTGAGAATCAAATGAGCCCACGTCGCCTAATAGGTTTTCAAGGCCCCTAATTACTCTATCACACATGGTCGAGCTTCAGCTCTAAGGCCTGACTTTTCAGCAATGGTATGGTAAACACAATGACTTCCTGCATGTGTGTTATTGTAGTGTCTTGTGAAGTAGAGTGTAAAGTGCTTTAAGTTCCCTTCTAAACCATACAAACCAACACATCTCAACACAGCCCAACATCCTTTTTGTGTTTGAGTGAATGTTGTTTAGGTGTTAACGTACTAATGTTACTGTGGCTACCTTCTCCACTTACGCACGCGGATCCCGGGTTCGAACTCCATACGGGATAATAAAAGTTGGGTCCGTTTTCTCTAACGTAAATGACGGCTAACTAAGCAACATATGGGTTCCCTGTAGATGGTTAACTGTTGTGGCTAGCATCCTCCACAATAATTAAGGGAATAGTTCCTCCTTCTTTCACAACTCTCCATACATCATATATTATACAGAGTGTGTCCGCTGTTGTAGTTCACTAACTGGAAACCCAACTCAATTTCACAGCTTAACAAATATATGATCTTCCCAGACCCCAAATACTGCTTCGGTAAGAGGGTTGTTGATTTGTGGAACCAATTACCGCGTAACGTGGCGGAGGTGCGGTCCCTCGATTGTTTCAAGCGTGGGTTGGACATGTTTATGAGTGGAATTGGGTGGTTATAGATAGGAGTTGCCTCGTATGGGCCAATAGGCTTTCTGCAGTTACCTTGTTCTTATGTTCTTATGACCCTTGACTTCTGCCAAGGTCTGGAAGACGTTATAAGAGAGAAACAGTAAGTACCCAGTGGCCCACACGCCTGAAATAGAGGACGTGCAAACCACTTTCATCACTTGAACTATTTTATTTTATTTAAACAAGAATTCTTCCAGACTTGTAAAACCACTATTACCTCAATTTTCCTTGGAAGAATCACGTACCGGTGAGGAAGACACGCCAATTGGACGTTGCAGTAATGATGTGAGTCTTAACCCTATGTTCCCTTTACTATTATTATTAACATCTTTATTGACAAAATTAATTACAATTTTGCCTAATCTGAGGATTTTGATAAAGTCTTATTAAAGTGAGGTTAATGCTGGTATTCACTGTCACGCAGGACAGAGGGTCATACATAAGACAATAGGTCTAAACTGTAGGCTGAAGCACATATATATCATGGTTACAATCAATGTTTTATATGTATGGATATGAATAACGATAGTCAGCTTTCAGCCTCTGATTCTGCTATTGAGTTCAATAGGTTCTTCTCTTCCATTGGTTCATCCCTTGCAAATGATATTCCATCTTCCAGTACTGATGTTAAGGACTATCTTACAGGTAACTATCCACAGTCTCTGTACCTAAAGCCTATTAATTCCACTGACGTCAATGAGATAATCCTTTCCCTTAAAACCAAGTCTAGTGCCCTTGGGGAAATACCAACTTTAATTTACAAAAAAGCCTCCAGAACTTTAGCCCCTGCTATTGCATTGCTCTTCAACAAGTCACTTGAACTCCAACCTTTCCAGATATTCTAAAAAAAAGCGAGAGTAACCCCGGTACACAAATGTGGTGATCTCACAGATGTTAATAACAACTACAGACCTATATCAATCCTGCCTAACTTGTCAAAAATATTTGAGAAACTAATCTACAAGCAGCTTTACTCTTATCTAGCCAAACACAATATACTTAGCTCTTACCAATATGGCTTCAGACCCAAAAAAAGCACTAATGATGCACTTATTTGTATGATTAACTTGATTCATGCAGCTCTTGATAAAAATGAGTTCCCTGTTGGGTTATTTGTGGACCTGCGTAAGGCTTTTGACACTGTCAACCACCAAAACCTTCTTCTTAAATTACATCATTATGGAGTCAGAGGTCACTCCCTGCAATACCTCAAATCCTACTTTACTGACAGGCTCCAGTATGTTTCTGTGAATAATTCAATTTCTCCCACCCTACCCATCAACATTGGTGTTCCTCAGGGCAGCATACTTGGCCCTCTCCTCTTTCTCATCTACATTAATGACCTTCCAAATGCCTCCCAACACCTCAAACCAATTCTATTTGCTGACGACACAACCTTCGTTTACTCGAGTCCTGACCCCCTTGCTCTAAATGCCACAGTGAATACTGAGCTAGAGAAAGTCCATCTTTGGCTAACTGCCAACAAGCTCACCCTTAACATTGCCAAAACTTTTTATATTCTGTTTGGCAACAAATCCTCTAATCAAATAAATCTCAAAATAAACAATACCCAAATTTGTAACAAATTAGATGGCAAATTCCTTGGCATTCTCATTGACCACAAGCTGAATTTCCGGGGACACATTCTAAATATATCAAAAAAGTTTCAAAAACTGTTGGCATTCTTTCTAAGATCAGATATTATGTACCCCGCCCTGCCCTGGTGACTCTCTATTACTCCCTCATCTATCCTTATCTCAACTATGGTATTTGTGCTTGGGGTTCTACTACCCAAAATCATTTACGTCCTCTAATCACTCAACACAAAGCTGCTATTGGGACAATATCCAACTCTGGCCCCAGACATCATTCGGTACCCCTACTCAAATCTCTGAATATGTTAGATATTAAGTCACTGCACATTCTCTCATGTGTATTATACATATATAAAACGCTGAACTGTAATGCCAATCCTGACCTCAAAAGCTTCATAGAAGGTTGTAACAGAACCCATAGGCACCACACCAGAAATAAATACAGTTTTGATATTCTTAGAGTACGACTTGATCAAACTAGAAATGCTTTACAAATCAAGGGACCCAGAATGTGGAATGACCTTCCCAACCATGTTAAAGACTGTACCTCTCTCAACCAGTTTAAGAGAAAAACGAAGCTATACCTAATAATTTCCCTGTAACCTGCCTTACCCCTCTATTGTCAACCAATGTCTGTTTTTGTTTTAAGTGACGCTGTTTTGTCGACTTAATTGTATTTGTGCTGCTTTTTCAGCCATGTTCCCCCCTTCTTAACTGTTTTTTTTTCTCAACTCATATTAATCCTTATGCTCAGTTAGTATTAAGCCTTAGTCATTTAAGTTTTTCATGCCCGAAACGTTTTGCGTAATAGTGGCTTTAGGCACTGTATGTACTAGCCTTATCTATAACTCCATCACTCTCTGTACAATCACTTGTATGTATGTACCTTACCTAAATAAACATTTTGATTTGATTTTGATTTTTTATAAAAACAACTTTCTATTGTGCACTGCCACACAAATGCAGGGATGGGTTCATAAGTGATGCAGCTTAGAAGTAATATAAATAAAAATTGTTCTTCATTCTTTAAAATGGACAAGCAAATTTTGGATAAATTGTTAGGATGTCATCCAGAACACCTGAGTCAATAAAATAGTTACACAATTGGTGGTACAAGAAGCCAGGAAGTCTAAAATCCTTACGTTTCACATTCAACAATTAGTGTTCTAGTGAATGCATTAAAGGTTTATCACAGGTTTTACAATCTGAGTATTCTGGTAGTGGCTCAGCCTCACTACCTGCCAGATGTGTCATACCAGGCGAATTCGCGCAATGACTACATCACGTTGCCTGGTTCGGTTACTGTGCTGACCATACAAATACTATTATTACAAAATTGTCATAACTTTTAATGCTGCAGCTTTCAGGTCTTCGGGCATTTCTTACTCTTCTAATCTGAATTAATTTCTTAATTTGTATGTTTCTAATAAGTGCACTAGATAGTCCAAAGTCATAATCATGTTTTTTCTTTCCTCGCAAGCCTCAGTTGGTCAATGTCGATTCTAGAAGATCATGAGATATATTTCCACTCCAACATGGGATGGGATCCAACAAATTTTTTATACAGCAAGATTATTGTCAATTGTCCAAAAGTTATACATTCCATTTAAGTAATGCATAGCAATTTTCTAGATTCACAGAACTTATCGGCATGTCCTAGGACCAGCATTAGTGTTGAGCTTTAGGTACTCAGTGGCTAGATAGATGCCCAATAGCTCGGTCGGTGTCGTGCTTGCCCAGTTGTCCAGTCTCTGTGTAGTAGACATGAGCATTTCATTCCCTTTTATTAGGCCCATGCACAAGCTCTTTTCGATTTCCAGTGCCTTACTTCACAGAGCCATCAGTAACTTAAGCCATATGTATTCCCAGTTTGGTTTTGAGAATCACGATGACTGTCAGTAGTCTTCTAAGTTTAGCATACAACATCTCAAAAGGTGGTGTCATATATCATTTGTTTTTACACTGATGGTGGCTATAATGCAGAGAGACCTCCACTATCTTTCCAATGGTTAATATAGTGAACTGTTTTATCAGGGTTAAGAGAAACATTCAGTTTCAGAAGATTAGAGGCACACCAACTTGTAGTCCGACACACTGTGAGGGAGGGCCTTTTGCGGCGGATGGAGGAACAGTCAAATGGTTTATAATGGATTCAATTAATTGAATAGTGCTGGGGGACCATTATTTTCAAAGTTTTGGCACAAAATATAGTTAAACGGTTTTCTTTCGTAATGTGAAGTAAGTTAGTTCCTTTTTCATGTTAATAATTCTGACAGTTATAGGACAACCCAGGATTATGCGCATGGCATCATTCTGTAGTACATCTAGGCCTTGTAATTTTTTAGGAGAAAAATTAAGAATATGCAAGGCATAATAATCACAACAGATCGTATAAAAGGCAATATTAAAACGTTACGAGGCATATTTTTATTGTTAATGCCAAAATCCTTTGCCAACAAAGTTTTGAGAAGTTTAAGACGCACAACAAGTTTTTTGCGCATGTTGCTGACGAGATTTGCATCATTATCCTCGACTCTAAGATAGTGATTAGAAGACGCGCAAGATCTACTTCACGTTCACTTTACCCATAAGCGAGTTAACATGACTGGAGTCACTTCGGGAATAAAAACCCTTGTTTAAATCACATAGACTTTAATTTAGTCCACATTCAGCTACTTTCGTGGAGAATGGCTATCAGTATAACCTTTGTATTGTATCTTGTGTTTTACATCTGTGTGCCATTCCGTAGGTTGTACTAGTTCTTTTTTGGCGATGGATAAGTTTGTCATAAGTATATTGAAGAGCATAGGCGAGAAAAGCTAATCCTCCATTGTATGGTGTGCGCTAGTGGATTCTGAATGACATCGGTTCTTGTAATGTTACTCCTTTAAATAGGGACATCTAGCACGCCTCTTGATAGATAGCTCGTATATCCAACTGAACTTGTTCCCTTGTATAACATATCTGTCTACTTAGACTGTATCCGATATATGGATAATAATAATTTGTGTGTCGATTATAAACGTTCACACGAATAGACTACCACAGAACATACTACAAGTTTCAATGTTATTTGTATGTTTTTGAAACTTTGTATGCAAATCGTTAGCTAATTTTAAAAATATACAATTTATGTTTAAAATTTTACGTGTAATCTTTATTTATCTATATAGTCTTAAAAATAACTTATTAATTTATTGTTAAAAATTAATGCGGTAATAATTATCATTTAAGTAATAAGTGAGAATCAAATGAGCCCACGTCGCCTAATAGGTTTTCAAGGCACCTAATTACTCTATCACACATGGTCGAGCTTCAGCTCTTAGATCCTGACTTTTCAGCGAATTGGTATGTAAAACACATGAGATTCCTGCATTGTGTATTAATGTCGTAGTGTCTTGGGAAGCTAGAGTGGAACGTGCTTAAAGGTTCTCCTCACAACCATATCCAACCAACCACAATTCCGCAACACATCACAACACAGCCTCACGACTTTTTGTGTTTGAGTGAATGTTGTTAAGGTGTTAACGTACTACTGTTTCTGTGGCTACCTTCTCCACTTACGCACGCGGAGCCCAGGTTCGAACCCCATACGAGATAATAAAAATTGGGTCAGTTTTCTCTAACGCAAGGACGCCTAACTAAGCAAGATGTGGGTTCCCTGTATATTTATTTATGTATTTTATGTTATGGTATTTCTCTTATATACAAGAAGAAGGTACATTGGGTTTGGAGAATACATTGAATAGGACGGTATTACAATCTTGTAAACCACTACTCATTGCTGTATACGTCGCAGGCATCATTTTCTGCGGTGCAGGTGTTCCGCCTACAGCTTATATGACAGACATATGTTAGACGTAGGAAGGTTGCTCTCAGCAAAATGGATAAAGATGGATAAACAAAAGTCACACAACTGCAAGAGAGAAAAAATGAATGAGAAAGCTTTGTACGGTATATTTACCTAAAAGACATTTGTTACAGTTAAATTCTCTGTTTGACTTACATTGACACAGCTTGTACATTTAGGGCAGTTATTAAAAGATTAATCACACCATACAGCAAGTGACAAGCACATATAATACAGCAATATCCCTATGGTAAGATGTCAGATTGGTACTTCTAAAATTGGGAGACGGTGTACAATAGATACAGATACAACAAGAATAATAATACACCATACATCAGGCAGATTGGCAGCACATATAAGAAAACAGCAATGATCAAAATGGTGAAAATGTTCAAATTGGTTAACAAAGATGTGGGGACTTTGTAGCAATATATTAACAGATAAACAATATACACCATACGGCAGATTGACAGCACATATAAGACAGAATGATCCACTATGGTAAAGAGGATTCGATTGGGTAAAATAAGATTGGGAGACTGTGTCTCAATAGTATACATGAATCAAAAGAATAATAAACACCATAAAGCAGCAGATTGGCAGCCACATAAAGAAGAATGCAATTGACTCACTATGGGTAAGATGTAGTCTTATTGCGTTTACATAAGATTGGTGGGAGACGGTGTGTAGGCTCATTAGATACAGATAAACAATAAATACTATAAACCCATACAGGCAGTAATTGTGACAGCACATATAAGACAGCGAAGATCACTATGGTAAAGAGATGTTTATTTTCATGTTTACATCGATTGTGTGAGTACTTGGTACATAGATCATATAACAAACAGTAATAAACAACCCTAATTTTACTAAGTTCAGATTAGCAGCATATATAGGAAGACAGCAATGATCACAGTGTTAAAGATGTTCAAATTGGGAGCATAAAGGTTGGGAGATTGGTATCAATAGATACGGCATTTAAGGCAAAAGGTTAAAAACTATAAGATAAATTAGCCTTTTTTAGTTATTGATTTTGAATGATGTAAAGTGGGACGCTTGTGCATTTCAAGTTAGGGTTTATTTGTAGTTCCATAAAGTCCTTTGAGGTTCCAATTTACGTTGCATAAGTGTTTATGACTCCCTTCGTTTTTCTAAACTGCCTGGGTATCAAAGAGACATTTATTTCTGTGTGGGAGATGTGTTCTATTACATCTTTCCAGGAAGAGTTTCAGAGCGGGATTTGCATTTAGGAACAGGGTTTTGTAAATGTATTTGACACAAGAGAATTTATGTAGTGAGATTATATTTAGCATGGGTGTTAAAGGATTTAAACAAGGGGGCTGAGTGCTGTCTGAAAAGCAGAATTTGATATTATGCTGATAGCAGAATTTTGCTGGGGGATGATGGACCTAAGGTGGTTTGCAGTGGTTTACCCTCATGTCCAAGCACATTACGCATCGTTTTTTAGATAGGTGTACGTAGCATCTTCTCCTGATGAGAGGGTTTTGTTGTGACTAGTCAAAAACGTGTACCCAACGAGTGACTGTAGTATAATGTGGTGCACCATGTTCGCTTCGCACTTAGCTCTCCGTTTGTGTGTGTATGTGATTACTGAAGTTGAATCTTTTGTCTAGGAATAGGCCCAGAAATTTTCCATCATTTTTAATTGCTAATGTGTTTACATGTCTATCTGAAGCTGAATTGCATGTGTAGATATTTGCTCCAAATAATAGTAGTAAGGCTTTCTATATTAAGTGTTAGTTTTGTTGGTTTCACATCCATGAAAAGGTGACTTTTTTAAGTCATTATTAACAACATTATTTAGTGTATGTGGGTTAAAGGTTAGAGTAGAGGAGGGTAGTATCATGAGCAAACAAAATAGGGTTTCAGAATTGTAGAGACATTAGGCAATCATTGCTGTATATAATAATAGAAGAGGTCGCAAGATGCTGCCCTGTGGCAATCCAACGGTTATTGGTAGAATGGTAGAGGTTTTATATTATTGATGGTACTACTTGGTGTCTAATCACTAAGATAGGATGGTACTCGTCCATTGCATGGCCTCGGATCCATAATATTGAGTTAACATAATGAGTTGTTAACTGTTATGGCTAGCACCCTCCACAATAATTAAGGAAAGTTACTTCCTTTCTTGGGCTCTAATTTACTTTCAATCTCTTGCTCGCCCAAGTTACATCATACATTATACAGCGGGTCCGCGGTTGTAGTTCACTAACTGCAAACCCACTCACTCCACGCTTAACAAATGATCTTTCCAGACACTTGACTTCTGTCAGAGTCTGGAGACCTATATAGAAAGAAATAAAAGCACCCAGTGGCCACAATACCCCTGAAATAGACACTTTTATACACGAACTATTTATATTTGATTTATATAGAGTTGTTACATTCGTGTAAAGCATCGTGGTCAAGGCAGCGTAGGGGACCGGACGTTGGAGGTGGTCCTCCCTGGCGTTTTGCTACTAGTTTTCGGGGGTGTATTGTACCATCTCAATTGAGCGTACACGTTGTCATATACGAAGGCCTACTAACCCGGCTGACACACACCATACACACCAGTGGGTCTGAATAACTTGGTTATCACTGCACTGGTGAATACACGTGGCATTTGGAAGCTGTGTTGCTGACCGCGAGGGGAAGTGAGCTGTCTCATGATCCTAGGCACCTCAGGCGTCCCCATTCCCTCACTTTTCCGCATATTTGGACCTAAACACAAACGTGTATCAGTACACGACAATAATTCTTCGTCATTCTAAACCGCTGACGTGTTTCGCTCTTGCGTTTTCCTCTTCGTGATCATAGACTGCACTGCTAACAATTGTGTCGCTCCCAGTGCTATCATTATAATACGCATTCACAATTCAACTGCCGACGTTCTCTTTTGTTCATGTTGTCTCTCGCACCCCATACGTGGAGTCATGCCTTAACTCCTCCCACTTCTACATTAGTTGATGAGAAATAGTGGCGGTGACGGTGAGTGTGGTTAGAAGAAAATTTATTACCCAAAACTGTGTGGATATATACAGTGTAAGGCACTGGGTGGCAAGCTCTGTTAGCCTAGACCTCGAACGCCAGGATGAGTATATTATGCCAGAACGTCTTCCATGATCAACATCTTCTGGCACATACTCTCCGAGCCATCTCGCAATTTACTACGGTTTGTTGGCTGTGTATGTCAAGTTTTTGTCGAGTGTTAAGTATCTGTTAAGCATATACTTTATGCATGTACCACCAATTTCAAATTTTTGCGCGCCAAACCTTCAGGTGCGCTGTGACCTTTAAAATAGTGGGCCTCATATATTCATCTTTCCGATTTATTTCTGCTGATCGTGTTTGATGGTTGGCGGCCCCATCCACCCTGTGAATAGGCCATTTGCTGATGTGCTGCTTTGTGGTTAACTGTGGAGCGAGTGTACCACAATACTCTGCATATAGGTGTAGTGTCTTTAACGCCATGGCAACAGCCCCGGGTAAGGTGCCGGGAAGCACATCGCCGTTGCCAGATAGGGACTTTGTGGACCCATCGCATGCTCGTCAATTGTTTTCTAATGACGGTGTCACCTCCTCATAGTTGCCCAACGATTGCATCCGAAGGTGGTGCAATGATTAGGTTCACGTTGCAAATGATTAGAAGTCAGCGCCGTAATCAGTTCAAAGGGGCACGTTCAAACCCCAACAAATTCGTCTGCTGCCAGGCATGTACAAGGCTGATTTCCTTCGTGGGACACAGTCGAGGGAAAAGTGCAGTGGTTTTGTCAAGCCTCTGAGGCACATTATGATAAGATCATTAGGTTACCTAGAACAGAAAGTGACTATGTCTTGGTTACAAACGACAGTACTTTTGTAAGTGTGTTGGTAAACACAGAGTAGGCAGGCATTAAAATGAAAAAATGCAGCACCTAGGCGCCCAAAAGTATCATTGGCCATATTCAATGTAATAAACTCATTAAGCCTGAATCTCTTTGTGATGAAAATATTGTAAACTCTAAAAGCTGAGAAATGCCTCAAGCTGCAAATTGAAAGGTGCCACGCGCTATATCCGTACAGAATTACTCATATACATCTTAGTCGCACTATAACAGTGCCTCTACAACCCTCTCCCCCTCGTAGTGTTATAAGTGTCACGATGGGACGGCACGTCGCCATTTACTGTGCACAAGCAAAAACTTTGTTTGTGCCGTGTGTGGTGAACCTATAATCTGAGTGTGTTTTAAACTCTAAGGAACTGCAGTCAGTAAGAGAAAAATGCATAAACTGTGCAGTAGCGGTGTTCAAGCCTGGCACCTTGAGTGTGTCAAGCGACCAGCTGCTTACGGCCTGCAGGTGCCCGGCCCCGCCCACTCGGGAGGACGGTTGCCAGGTCCTGCTGCCGGCTCTAATTCCTGTGCAGAGCCACCTGGAACGTAGTGTTCGTAGCAGCTAGATACCAAATACTTAACCATCTGCCAAGCACCAAGTCCACCACGGGGCCAGACGACATGTGTCTGTTCAACCTGTGCCTGCCCGTCAGGTGCCAGGAACATGTTTCCCGGAGGTGTTGACACAACACATCGCCACAATACCCTTCACACCACCATGAGGAGCAGTTGCCAAATGCTGCCCTAAGTCCCACCCGCTGTTCAGAGCCATCTGGACGTGATGTTCGCTCCAGCTGGATGCCAAACTCACCACCTGATAATTACGATGTGCACAAGGGGACCGGTGCCAGACCGAAGACTCCTGCCATAATCCCAGCTCCCCCACAAGAACCAGGTGCTGCATCCTCTGCCAGTGGTGGGCCTTCCACTGATGTAGAGTGGCCACTTTCCTTGTTATGAGAATAATGTTTACCTACTAAATTTTTTAAATTTAAAATTTTGCCCCGAGGGGCGAGTTTCTTGGGCATGCGCCACTCATCTTGTGAGTGGACATCACCGCCATAAAAGTAGCATGTACAACACTCCCAATAGGAAGAAAACCCGCTGGGTTGTTCATCAATTGTACCCAGACACAGCTAGGGACTTGCTTAACTGTTTCAAATGAACAGCTCCTCAAACAAGAAAATTACCATCTATCAACCCTTAAAAAGCTTACGTTATACTTGCGGGTGCAAAATGGGGAAATCTTTTAAGAACAGTCTCAATATTTGACAAATAGTGTTTCCTAACTCAAACACTGTAGGGTTTATTATTCTA
>WNGS01096312.1:0-14394 GCA_020271785.1 Procambarus virginalis
TCTTTACTGGACGCTGACTAATTTTCGGTCTTTACTGGACACTGACAATTTTACTGATTTTCTGTCTGTAGTAAAAGTTTATTGTATTATTGTACCCGATGTATGCTCGCTTGACTGTTTTGTTTGGATGCTCGCTTGACTGTTTTGTTGTTGTCAGACCAGCTGTTCGTGCCTGTGTACAGGTTAGTTTGTGTTCACTCCTAGTTAATTTCTATTTTCTAGCGTTAGTCATGTGTACTTTGCTTATTATATTATATATCTTAAGCACTGTTAGTCTTTATAAGTTTTGTATAATATATGGCTTGTGTATTGCAGGATGTAACTGTACTGTAATTATTTGTTCAATAAAGCCACATGTCTGGCAATGCTTCTCCTTTACCTCAATTTATTGAACAAATAATTCAGCCAGTGAACATGGAGCGGTTACTACGGCCCGAGCGGTTTGCTACTGACCCGAACGCCACCAACGCCGCTCAAGAATGGCGTCACTGGCTCAAGACGTTCCAAAACTTCACTCTTGCAGTAGAAGAAAATACTCCCACCGTGGACAAGCTGTGTCTCTTAATAAACTACGTTGCTCCACGTGTGTTCGACTACATAGCTGACTGCACTACGTATGATGCTGCTGAAAAATCCCTAACAGAACTGTTTGTGAAGCCCAAGAATGAAGTATTCGCAAGGTATGTGCTTGCAACACGACGCCAAGAACCCGGTGAGTCACTTGATCAGTTTCTTCAGGCTTTAAAGTTATTAGCTAAAGATTGCCAGTTCAAAGCAGTGACTGCTGTAGAAGCCAGTGATAACTATGTGAGAGATGCTTTCATTAATGGGCTAGGTTCTGCCACAATAAGGCAGCGCTTACTTGAAAATAGAACTTTAGACTTACAGTCAGCCTTTGACCAGGCTCACACTCTAGAAACGGCACAGAAACTTTCTGCCTCTTATGCTCAGCCAGGGGTACAAATGCTGCCATGGCACTCTCATTAGACCTGGAGGACTTAGGAGGACAAGAAAGTGCAGAAGAAAAAGTTGACACAGTTTCTGCAGCTACAACTAGTGGTTTTAAGTGCTTCTTTTGCGGTTACACTCGACATCCTCGCAGTCGATGTCCGGCTAGAGAGGCTCTGTGTATGAATTGCAAGAAAAAGGGTCATTATGCTAAGGTCTGCCGATCTCTGAAACAGACTAATAGTGCTTCAAACACCCAACATTCCGCTGCTATGCTTGCTACTTTAGCTGGGACTTCGCCCGCATGCCTCAATAAATCAGTGCTTAGCTCTAAGATCAATGGTATTCCAGTCAGTGCACTGATTGACACTGGTAGCTCTGAGAACTTTATTCATAAGAATATTGCCGACCAGAGTGGGTTACTCGTCTATCCTGACAATGGGGCAGTTTCTATGGCTACTGTATCGTTCTCTTCAAAATTCCTGGGTCAGTGTTCTGTAGACTTAGAATTACAAGGAGAAACTTACCATGGTGTGAATCTCAAAGTGTTACCCGATTTGTGTGCTGATGTGATTTTAGGTCATAACTTTTTACAAAATCATTCTGTGCTTGAGATGGCTTTTGGAGGAGATAGACCTCCTCTTAGAATATGTGGATTAGCTGCCGTCAAAGTTCCGGCTCCATCTCTCTTCAGTAATTTAGCACCAGACTGCAAGCCGATTGCTGTAAAATCCAGACGCTATTCTGAGGCTGACAAGTTGTTTATTAAATCTGAGACCGCTCGGATGCTACGTGAAGAGATAATTAGACCCAGTCATTCTCCATGGAGAGCCCAGGTATTAGTAACTAAAGGAGAACATCACAAGAAAAGAATGGTTGTAGATTATTCACAAACAATCAATCGATTCACGGGGCTGGATGCCTACCCCTTACCACACATAGATGAGATTGTGAATAATGTTGCTAGATTTAAAGTATACAGCACTCTGGACTTGAGAAGTGCTTACCATCAAGTGGGTTTAACAGAGGAAGAAAAACCCTATACAGCCTTTGAAGCTTGTGGGAAGCTTTATGAATTTAATCGTATCCCTTTTGGGGTCACTAATGGAGTGGCTAGTTTTCAAAGGGTAATTGATGGCATCCTTGAGAAAGAAGGAGTGGAGGGTACCTTCGCTTACGTTGATGATGTCTGTGTGTGTGGAGAGTCTGAGGAAGACCATGATAAAAATCTGAAACATTTTATGGACGTTGCGAGAAGATATAACCTGACCCTGAATCTTGAAAAGTGTAGTTTTCGACTCAGGTCTATAAAGCTGTTGGGATATCTTATACAAGAAGGAGAAATTAGACCTGACCCGGAACGCCTCGAGCCACTGTTAAAACTTCCACTACCAAGTAACACAGGTTCTTTACGCAGAACAATGGGAATGCTTGCACATTACTCTCGTTGGGTGCTGAGTTTTTCTGAGAAGATCCGTCCTCTCTCTCATGCCAATGATTTTCCCTTATCTGCTGCTGCTGCGAAAGCTTTTGAAGGATTGAAACAAGACATTGCTGAGGCAGTGGTTCGAGCAATCGACCCAACAACTCCTTTCACTGTGGAAACCGATGCTTCAGATCATGCTATTGCCGCTACCCTAACCCAGAATGAACAACCAGTAGCTTTCTTCTCCCGAACACTTTCAAATAGTGAACAAAGGCACTCATCAGTGGAGAAGGAAGCGTATGCCATTGTGGAAGCCCTAAGGAAGTGGCGACACTATCTTATTGGTCGCCATTTTCGGCTTGTGACTGACCAGCGCAGTGTCGCTTTTATGTTTAACTCTAACTCAGCTGGTAAGATTAAAAATTATAAAATTGCTAGATGGCGAGTCGAACTCTCCTGTTACCACTATGACATTGTATATCGCCCAGGTAAAA
This sequence comes from Procambarus virginalis, assembly GCA_020271785.1. Classification (NCBI taxonomy): domain Eukaryota; kingdom Metazoa; phylum Arthropoda; class Malacostraca; order Decapoda; family Cambaridae; genus Procambarus; species Procambarus virginalis. The sequence goes on from WNGS01096312.1 coordinate 2,869, forward strand.
AGAACATACCAGCTGATGCATTCTCACGTGTATGTGGTGCCACCAGTATGGATGAATTAAAGGAATTGCATGACAATCTGTGTCACCCTGGAGTGTCTCGTATGGCTCATTTTGTCCGATGTCGAAATCTGCCTTATTCTGTGGAGGAAGTGAAGAAGATGACTAATTCTTGCTCTGCATGCTCTGAACTTAAACCTCGGTTTTGCAAGTTTGACTCTGGGCATTTGATTAAAGCTACTCAGCCATTTGAAAGACTCAACATAGATTTTAAAGGACCACTTCCATCACATTCAAGGAATAAATATATCCTTACTGTTGTAGATGAATTCTCTAGATTCCCTTTTGCATTCCCTTGTTCAGATATGACTACTGGTACAGTAATTCAGTGCCTGGTGCAGTTGTTTGCAATCTTTGGTATGCCTGCATATATACACTCTGATAGGGGAACTTCATTTATGTCGGAGGAGTTGAAAGATTTTCTACTAAAAAGGGGGTAGCAACTAGCCGTACGACTCCTTACAACCCTAGAGGAAATGGCCAGGCTGAGAAGTACAATGGGATTATTTGGAAGACAGTGCTGCTAACTCTTAGGACGAGAGGCTTAGATGTATCCCAGTGGGAAGTAGTTCTTCCTGATGCACTCCACTCTATTCGATCATTGTTGTGTACCTCTACAAATTGTACACCACATGAACGATTCTTCCAGCATACAAGAAGGTCTACTTCAGGGCGAACGCTACCTACGTGGCTTGCTTGCAGAGGCCCTGTCCTCCTAAAACGTCAGGTGCGTCAAAGCAAAAATGATCCTCTAGTTGATGAGGTTGAGGTCGTAGATGTGAATCCGGAATATGCCCATGTCAAGTTCCCGGATGGCAGGATTACTACTGTATCATTAAGACACCTCGCACCCATGGCCACAGAGGGCTGCGAGAGTTTGGACCCCAATCTCAACATTCAACAGCAACACCCAGCGATTGTGAAAGATGGGGTAAACCCCAACCCGCCTCATCCTGAACGGCCTCATCCTGAACTGCCTCATCCTGAACTACCTCATCCTGGACTACTTCGTTCCGAACCACCTAACTTTGAAACACCTAATTGGAAACCTTTCTCTGATGTAACACTCCCTCGAGAAGGTGGTATGCAGAAACCGACTGGAACACTAGAGGCATCAACTTTGCAGGAGTCCCTTCGACGATCTGGAAGGACGCGAAGTACTCCTACTCATCTTCGGGACTATGTTACTTAAAGCTAGAGGGGGTGAATGTAGTAAAAGTGTTATTGTATTATTGTACCCGGATGGATGCTCGCTTGACTGTTTTGTTTGGATGCTCGCTTGACTTGGATGCTCGCTTGACTGTTTTGTTGTTGTCAGACCAGCTGTGTCGTGCCTGTGTACTGGTTAGTTTATGTTCACTCCTAGTTAATTTCTATTTGTTCTAGTGTTAGTCATGTGTACTTTGCTTATTATATTATATATCTTAAGCACTGTTAGTCTTTATAAGTTTTGTATAATATATGGCTTGTGTATTGCAGGATGTAACTGTACTGTAATTATTTGTTCAATAAAGCCACATGTCTGGCAATGCTTCTCCTTTACCTCATACCTCAACTGCAGTCAATAAGTTACGTCAACAATGTAGAGACAGACTCAAGGCTCTCAGAACTGTAGTGGGGTACAGCCCGAAATATGGTGTTAATATTAGAATAGCAAGAATGATGTATTTAGCGTATATAAGGTCTTTGATAGACTATCATGCACCAGCTTTGGTCCTGCAAAATGGCAAAAGTATTGATAGACTTGAAAAAATGCAAAATGAAGCACTCAGAATTATACTTGGCTGTCCAATAACTACCAAAGTTCAAGTTCTCAACATGAGGAAAGAATTAAATATACTTAGCATTAGAGATAGAATATTTGAAATTAATCTTATGATGGGACTAAAGCTTCTGTGTGATAACAAAAACACATTGTGTCAGTTGCTCTGTTAGAACACATACGAAATGGAACTAGCGAGTCTAAATGGATTCAAAGAACAGCCACTCATATTAAAATGATGGGACTGCACGATGTATATACAGATGAAAGAGTACAGCACTTCCTTCCACCCTGGCAGATAGTACTTTTTGACATCCTGACCCCTGCATACCCCACCAAGAAACTAATCACAATCAACCCTCATGCTCAGCTTGCTGCTAAATTAAGCACCATAGAACACATTCACAATATACAAGCTGAAAACAACATTGCACAGACCATATACACTGACGGATCACTCAATACAGCTACAGGAAGGGCAGGAAGTGCTGTTATTGCTCATCAGCCCGATGGCAGCACAATTGAAAGGAATATCCGAATTAGTAACTGGGCGTCCACTATGCAAGCCGAGTTGGTAGCGATACTGGTAGCACTCGAAATTATTGACAACACTGAAGTAGACAGCTTAATTATTTCTGACTCCCTTTCCTCACTACGAGCAATAAACAGTTTGCAATCAAGTAATAACGTGCTTGTCTTGGAAGCTAGACGTAGATATATAAGAATACTTAGCAAGAGGGTAAATATAAAAATGTTGTGGATTCCTTCTCACATTGGCCTGCAGGAACATGACAAAGTTGACGCCCTTGCTAAGGCTGCAGTAAATAAAGACAGTATTGAACGGAATCTTGAATTATCAAATAGGTCCCTTAAAAATGTCATTAGACGAGAACTCCTGGATGAATTTGAAGAAAGTAGAACTGTGCAAACTGGAATTAGCAGGTCCATTGTACATCACAATGAAATGTGTGAAGTAAAACATGTGTATGGAGCAAGTAACAAAGTCAGTAGACTAACAGATGTTGTCACAGCTCGTATAAGACTTGGCTACAAGTATCTCTGGCAGTTCGGCTTGTATAGGGATCTAGATGAAGTAAAGTGTAAAGTGTGTGGACAAAGACAGGGACACACTCGAACACTATATCTTGGATTGTAGTAAAATTGAGCCATTTAGAGATAAATCTAAGCTCACTCTGTATGATATGGCAACCTATCTTATTACCATGGATAAATTACCTGAAATCCTTGCACTGTATCCACATTTCGCTTCCAGTAGATAAACGACATATGAGATTCAGAAACAAGTAGTGTACTGTGAGGACTAATAATAAACAGAAGCTCCCCTATGACTCTGTAATATCCCCATTGGTCAAACTATTATGTATTAGCGATAAGACCTACCATTAATGTATGATGACTTACTGTAAATATGTAGCTCTTGAAATAGCACTTACTCTGTAACTAGCTGACATTGTAACTATAAGGTGTAAATGATAGATGTAATTGTTAATGTAATAATCTAAGATGAGGTCTGATAAAGACCTTTTGTGCCCTCTGTAATGCTTTTGCGCTACCGCTCACAGGATGAGTATGGGGTGCACAATAAACTAGCCGCCTTCGGCGGCAACAATCAAAAAACAAATCACGACGGTTGGTTTTGAAAATGTAGTGATGGTTCCCCCAGAAGAAGGTATGTTGTACACAAAGATCATAGTTTTCAAGTTTCCAACTTATTTAGATCCTGACTGTCTTCTTCTTAACAATGATAATGTTGTCTGGGCAAAGAGAAACATTGTCCGTGGTGACAAACAAAGCCAGGTTGTTGCCTTGGTGAAGGGTGAGGCGCCAGAGAAAATTTTTGTGCAAGGACTAGGCTATAGAAACGTTGCAAAATACGTTGAGGAGCCCATACTGTGTATGAAGTGCTCACGTTGGGGACATATGGCATGGAAATGCCAGTTTGACCCCAGGTGTCGGTATTGTGGAAAAAAAACACGACTCGCGAGAGTGTAGAGTCAAGATTGAAAGAAGTGAAAAAATCGTACCATTTTGTTGCAACTGTCGAGGCAGCCACAATGCTGGTTCCTCTCTATGCCCCATGAAGCCTCATCTGAAAGAGACTAGGACGGGTCCTGCAAGCAGGATAGATGTGTCCTCGCAGCAAGGAAAGATTGTGCAAGAGGAACTTGCACAATCCCTCCTTTCCCCAATTACAGGTAATACTCTTCTCACCTTGTTGGAGGGAGCTGAGGTGTAATCACCATATAACCCAGCGATGTGAGAACAGCAAACCAGTACAATCTCCAGTCAAGAATGTAGTTGTTGGGATTGAGTACTACAGATGTTGGAGGTAGCATGTTTGGAGCAGATGCTCTTTTGTTTATGATCTTGTTAACAATATTTCATGTACCTGATTATTGTTTTGTTGTTACTGGCGGAGAATAAAACCATGAGGACGAAGATTGTTTCTCTGACCACAACCATAACAGTGGCGACGAGGATTAAACATCTCCGGCAGAGAGCTTGGGTACGAGACGTGGTGTGAGGATCAAGAGAGAGCAGGGTACGTCGTGTGGACGAGTGGACGCTTCGCGCACAACAGTACAGTGTGCTACCACCGTGACAATGACTACGCCGCTCATGTCAATGGAGCCGTTAAACACTGCCAAGATCTCGTTGGACCTGTGGCTCAGCCTGCTGGAAGCACACTTTCAGTGCCGGGAGATTAAGGAGGACGCCAACAAGAAAGCGGTACTCTTAGTTTCACTGGGCTCGGAAGCATATAGTGTTCTCGGAAATTTGTGTGCACCGGAGCTACCTCACACGAAGACCTATGTAGACCTGATTGCTCTGCTTAAACGTCAGTATGTGGTGAAACCATCATATCACAGGAGTTTGATGGATTTCCAGAAGAGGACGAAAAAGCAGCACGAATCAGTACAGGATTTATTTGCGGATTTGAAGGCTTTGGCTAACCTCTGCAACTTCGGAGCACAGTTGGACGGTAGGGTTAGGGACCAGTTGTTCATGGCAGTGGAAAAGGAGGATTATTTCCCTAACCTGGTGGCAGAAAATTTGGATCTACAATCGATGACTTCATGGACAGTGCTCGAGAAGATATTGAACCTGGAAAGGGCTTTTGGAAGTAAGACTTCTACTCAGGAAATTATGGTCGTACAGGGCCAGACCAGATGCAAACACTGTGGATACAGGCACATAAGTAGCAAGTGCAAGTTTCGTGCATATATATGCAACTTTTGTAACAAGGAGGGACACTTGCAGAGAGTGTGTAGGGAATTTCTGAACAGGAACAACAAGGCCTGGGAGAGGAGACGACCAGGTAATGCAGGAAGAAGAGGTAGTGGTACTGTAGTCAAGGCGGTAGAGGAAGGTAAACCGTCTGAAGAAGCTGCAGGTGAGGAAAACCGACTATATTCGGTGAAAGAAAAGGTATGTTCAGTGAAGTCACAAGTGGTGAATTTTGTAATTAATGGGAAGTTAGTTCCCTTGGAACTGGACACTGGTGCGGCAGTGTCAACATTGTCTAGAGATTGGGCAGATACCTTGCAATTGAATGTAAAACCAGGTAAAAAATCTTTAAGTGCTTATGATAATGTACCGATTAAGGTCTATGGCAAGGTGTCGGCAAAAGTAGGTTATAATGGAAAAGAAATTGTCCAGGATTTTTATGTAGTGGATTCACATAATCCTAGCCTATGTGGTAAGGATCTCATGGAAAAAGTGGGAATTTTCTTGGCGGGCCTAGATGAATTGTCGATAGTTAAAACAATTAAAAGTGCCGAACAAATGTTAGATAAATATTCAGTGGAGGCAGATAAGCCAATTAATAGCATGGTTGCAAAAATTCACCTGAAAAGTGGGGCTTCACCTAAATTTTTCAAGGCAAGAACAGTGCCGTTTCATTATAAGCAATTGGTAGAATCAGCCCTGGAAAAGCATGTGGCAGAAGGCATCTTAGAGCCAATTACACATAGTGAGTGGGCAGCCCCAATTGTACCAGTGTTGAAGGCAGATAGGAAATCTTTGAGAATCTGTGCAGACTTCAAGGAACTGAACAACCGCATACACTGTGAGAAGTATCCTTTACCTAAGATAGATGAGTTATTGTCAGTGGTCTGCAAAGGAGCAATTTTTTCTAAGATTGACCTGAAGGATGCTTACTTGCAAATTCCTGTAGAGGAGGAGAGCCAGAAATTGTTAGTGATTAATACCCACAAGGGGTTATTTAAGTATAAAAGACTTCCTTTTGGACTCTCCTCGTCTCCAGCAATTTTTCAGAGATTCATGTCCCAGTTGTTAGTTAACATTGAAGGTGTGGCTAGTTTTTTAGATGACATTATTGTATGTGGAGAGAATGAGGAAGTGCATGATGCTAGATTAGAACAAGTTTTGAATCTTTTGCAAAAGCACAATGTGAAGATTAATAAGGGAAAAACAACGTTGAAGACCAAGGCCATTGAATACTGGGGTACCATATTTCAGGTAAGGGCTTTACTCCTTCTCACAAAAATGTAGCTGCTATATAGATGCCCCAGCCCCAACATCAGTTGGGGAAGTACAGTCTTTTGTTGGGATGGTTACATATTTTTGTAAGTTTGTGAAGAACTTTTCAACAAAATTAGCACCCTTGTATGAATTGTTGAAAAAAGGGGCTAGATTTAAGTGGGCAGCAAGAGAGGAAAATGCATTCAGGAATATTAAGCAGGAATTGATCAATTCTCCAGTGCTCACTAATTTTACAGGTAGACTCCCATTAAAACTGGAGGTAGATGCTTCCCAGTAGGAGTGGGTTGTGTATTATTACAGGAAGTAGATGGTCAGGATAAAGTAGTATATTTTGCTAGCAAGAAATTATCTCCTGCAGAACAGAATTATTCTCAGTTAGATAAAGAAGCTTTAGCTTTGGTATATGCTGTAAAGAAACTGAGGTATTTTCTGCTGGGGAGGAAATTTCTTGCTAGAACAGATCATAAACCCCTGCTAGGATTGTTTGGCAGAGGTAAGCAAATTCCAGTTAATGCCAATGCTAGAATTCAAAGATGGGCATTACTACTCTCACAGTTTGAGTATGATTTAGAGTTTAAGCCAGGCAAGGATAATGTAGTAGCTGATGCATTAACCAGCGTGCTGCGCAGAGTTTATTGAGAAATTCCCCGGTGCGTGCGCATGAAATGAAGTGTTCCCAAAAAATTCTTTTTTCTTTGTAAAATGATAAATTCCCTTCCCTGAACATGTCTATGTAAAAATAAATACCAAATTCCACTTACTTTGGCTGTAGGGACGTGGACAAAGTGTGCTGTGACGTCATCAGGGCCTGGTCGCCCGTGCGTGACTCGCCCAGACACGGTCGAGCGGGCCATTCAAGCACCGGGTGTTGCCACAAATATATTTTCAATTATTTGTTTTATGTATTTCCAATGCGGTTTTATTGTTTTTATCGTATATGATGCATATTTGTGTCCTTTATAATATGCATACAGTAGAACGTTCATAATGTTCCATGGAACTGTTATACATGTGTCAGTAGTGTGTCCACAATAAATGTTTATTGTCGCAATATTACCTGTTAAAAATTCACTAAAATTACAATATGCACAGTCTCACACACTATTTTCACAGTAACACACTGTATTACACACTCAGTACTTCGGAATTGAGTAATAATCAACGAAGTAACCCATGGTACACAGCGCGACTTCGCTCAGTGCACCAGGTACAGATAAATTTTCGCTGCTTGTTTCTTCATTCTGTGTACTTGCAAATAATGCACTCACATACACCCTTGGCTTTAGTACTTGTAGGTTGTATTATAACCAAGCTTGTAAAGCATAAGGTAGTATTGAAAAGATTATAGGAAAAGATCAATTTGTAAGATAGTCTTGAAAAGATCGCTTTGTATGGTCCCACACAGAAAGAGATTCAGCATACGTAAAGAGTGTCCATCAGTCAGGAAGAGATTCAGCTAGCCTCAAGAGTGTCCATCAGTCAGGAAGAGATTCAACTAGACTCAAGAGTGTCCGTCAGTTGAGAAGAGATTCAGGCATTCTTGAAAATATCTATGGAAAATAAATAAATAAAATAAATATGTTTATTCAGGAAAGGTACATACATAGAGAGATTTTACATAAGTGGATCGATTTATAGATAGAGCTAGTACATACAATGCCTAAAGCCACTATTACGCAATGCGTTTCGGGCAAGAAAACATTAATATCTAAAACTTAATACTAATTGAACAAAAAGAATAAAATGTTTTGAGAACAGATACAAATAAAGGTACAAAAAAAGGGGGGAACATGACTGAAAAGCAGCACAAATACAATATGTAGACAAACAGCGTTGAATAAAAAAAAAAAAAAATAAGACATGGGTTGACAATAGAGGGGTAAGGTAGGTTACAGGGAGTTTATCAGGTAGTGTTTAGTTTTAATCTTAAACTGGTTGAGAGAGGTACAGTCTTTAACATGGTTGGGAAGGTCATTCCACATTCTGGGTCCCTTGATTTGTAGAGCATTTCTAGTTTGGTTAAGTCGTACTCTTGGAATATCAAAACTGTATTTATTTCTGGTGTGGTGCTCATGGGTTCTGTTACAGCTTTCAATGAAGCTTTTGAGGTCAGGATTGGCATTACAGTTCAGCGTTTTATATATGTATAATACACATGAGAGAATGTGCAGTGACTTAATATCTAACATATTGAGAGATTTGAGTAGGGGTACCGAGTGATGTCTGGGGCCAGAGTTGGATATTGTCCTAATAGCAGCTTTGTGTTGAGTAATTAGAGGACGTAAATGATTTTGGGTAGTAGAACCCCAAGCACAAATACCATAGTTGAGATATGGATAGATGAGGGAGTAATAGAGAGTCACCAGGGCAGGGCGGGGTACATAATATCTGATCTTAGAAAGAATGCCAACAGTTTTTGAAACTTTTTTTGATATATTTAGAATGTGTCCCTGGAAATTAAGCTTGTGATCAATGAGAACGCCAAGGAATTTGCCATCTAATTTGTTACAAATTTGGGTATTGTTAATCTTGAGATTTATTTGATTAGAGGATTTATTGCCAAACAGAATATAGAAAGTTTTGTCAATGTTAAGGGTGAGTTTGTTGGCAGTTAGCCAAAGATGGACTTTATTTAGCTCGGTATTTACTGTGGCATTTAGAGCAAGGGGGTCAGGACTGGAGTAAATGAAGGTTGTGTCGTCAGCAAATAGAATTGGTCTAAGGTGTTGGGAGGCATTTGGAAGGTCATTAATGTAGATGAGAAAGAGGAGAGGGCCAAGTATGCTGCCCTGAGGAACACCAATGTTGATGGGTAGGGTAGGAGAAATTGAATTGTTCACAGAAACATACTGGAGCCTGTCAGTAAGGTAAGATTTGAGGTATTGCAGGGAGAGTCCTCTGACTCCATAATGATGTAATTTAAGAAGAAGGTTTTGGTGGTTGACAGTGTCAAAAGCCTTACGCAGGTCCACAAATAACCCAACAGGGAACTCATTTTTATCAAGAGCTGCATGAATTAAGTTAATCATACTAATAAGTGCATCGTTAGTGCTTTTTTTAGGTCTGAAGCCATATTGGCAAGAGCTAAGTATATTGTGCTTGGCTAGATAAGAGTAGAGCTGCTTGTAGATTAGTTTTTCAAAAATTTTTGATAAGTTAGGCAGGATTGAAATAGGTCTGTAGTTGTTAACATCTGTGGGATCACCACATTTGTGGACAGGGGTTACTCTCGCTTTTTTTAGAATATCTGGAAAGGTTTGGAGTTCAAGTGACTTGTTGAAGAGCAATGCAATTGCAGGGGCTAAGGATCTGGAGGCTTTTTTGTAAATTAATGTCGGAATCTCCTCAAGGGCACTAGACTTGGTTTTAAGGGAAAGGATTATCTCATTGACGTCAGTGGAATTAGTAGGCTTTAGGTACAGAGACTGTGGATAGTTACCTGTAAGGTAGTCCTTAACATCAGTACTGGAAGATGGAATATCATTTGCAAGGGATGACCCAATGGAAGAGAAGAACCTATTGAACTCAATAGCAGAATCAGAGGCTGAAAGCTGACCATCGTTATTAGACAGGAGTGTTGGTTTGTTGTTTAAAATCTTCTTTGATCCCAAGATTTGTGAAATTGTGCTCCAAGTTTTTTTAATGTTGCTCTTTATTTGGGTAAATTTATCTTCGTAGTATTTAGCTTTGGCTCGTCTAATTATCTTAGATAGCAGTAAAGAGTAATTCTTTGAGAATTCTTTGGAGACGGTTCCTAGCCTATACTTCTTCTCAAGGTCATGTTTTTTATTAATGGATTTAAGTATTCCCTTTGTAAGCCAGGGATTGTTAAGCCTTTTGGTAGTGACTTGTTTTGTAAGCATAGGACAGTGGGTGTTATAAAGGCTTAGAGTTTTTTGAAGAAAAGATTGTACTGCTAGGTTGATGTCCCCTATGTTACCTAACTCTGACTCCCAGTTGACATTATCAGCAGCAGTTATAAAATTGTCTATAGCAGATTCATTGTGCAGCCTAAAACTTATCTCCCTTGACTCTAGAGGTGGTTTGTTAATGTTAGTTAAGAGAAATGTGGGGTAATGGTCTGTAGTGCTATCGGTGATTATACCTGAAGTAAGCGGAGAGGTTATGTTGGTCCAGATGTGATCTAGAGTCGTGGCAGTACTATCAGTGATTCTAGTAGGTCTAGTGATTAAGGGTATGAGGAAGCAGGAATTCATACAGTTGAGGAAGCTAACAGTAGTAGGGTGCTCAGGCTCGCAGAGGTCAATATTAAAGTCCCCTGCGATAATTAGATGGTTTTTGTTCAGTCTGTTCTCGAGTATTAGATTACTAAGGTTTGAATTGAATTCAGACACATCAGTGTTAGGAATTCTATAGACTGCACCTACAGACAGGATAGACTCGGTACCCTTGACTCTGAAACTGGCGAAGATATACTCCCCACAGTAGTCTCTAGTTCTAATTACTTTTAAGCATGTTAGTTCATGATGGTAGTAAAGAGCAGTACCACCACCTCTCTGAATTTGACGACAGTTGTGAATTGCCAAGTAGTTAGGCATGGAGAGCTGGAGAGAGCTCAGACTCCAGGCTCACGTTCTTCTCTGTTCAGGCTGTGTGGTGTCAAGGTCTTCCTGAGGGGCTCTGCCTGGAGTCTCCTCCTTCTCCCTTTCCCTTACCTTAAAATCCTGTAACCTACAAAGATAGTACCTTTCTGTGTAGCCGTGCTACTAGCTAGGCGTAGGAGATTTGTGTAGATATTGTGTAGCATAAGCCAGTGTTTTGGGTATCCCTAAGTGTTTGTGTTGTGATAGGGTACCACGTGGGCTTACTACTCCAAGCTGCCTCAAGCTTTCAAGTTCTTCACTAGTAGACTTTACCCTAGCTTGCCCTAATTGTAAAACCTTGTATCCTGCCTATGTGGACCAAGGCTTTTAAAGTAAGATAGTGGGTAAAGTAGTTATTGTTATTGTTATTAATGTATATGGGGTGGGGGGGTTGTTAAGAGGGTTTAATAAATAAGTTAGTTTTTGAGGTGTATCCATTACTCCCGTTGTAGTGGCGTAGATGATTGTATCCCAGATGACAGATCTGTTCTAAAACCTTAAAGCATAAACAGGAACCTATGTTCCTTGGGGCCGGGCCTATTTGTGCCACTAACTCTGATACATCTAGATCTAACT
>WNGS01096316.1:0-35829 GCA_020271785.1 Procambarus virginalis
GTGAGAGCACACTCACCTCTCACGCCGTCAACCTTGGCGCCCACACATGTCAACACACCTCACTACACTGATCAGGGAGAGGTGAGAGCACACTCACCTCTCACGCCGTCAACCTTGGCGCCCACACTGTCAACACACCTCACTACACTGATCAGGGAGAGGTGAGAGCACACTCACCTCTCACGCCGTCAACCTTGGCGCCCACACATGTCAACACACCTCACTACACTGATCAGGAGAGGTGAGAGCACCTCACCTCTCACGCCGTCAACCTTGGCGCCCACACATGTCAACACACCTCACTACACTGATCAGGGAGAGGTGAGAGCACACTCACCTCTCACGCCGTCAACCTTGGCGCCCCACATGTCAACACACCTCACTACACTGATCAGGGAGAGGTGAGAGCACACTCACCTCTCACGCCGTCAACCTTGGCGCCCACACATGTCAACACACCTCACTACACTGATCAGGGAGAGGTGAGAGCACACTCACCTCTCACGCCGTCAACCTTGGCGCCCACACATGTCAACACACCTCACTACACTGATCAGGGAGGTGAGAGCACACTCACCTCTCACGCCGTCAACCTTGGCGCCCACACATGTCAACACACCTCACTACACTGATCAGGAGAGGTGAGAGCACACTCACCTCTCACGCCGTCAACCTTGGCGCCCACACATGTCAACACACCTCACTACACTGATCAGGGAGAGGTGAGAGCACACTCACCTCTCACGCCGTCAACCTTGGCGCCCACACATGTCAACACACCTCACTACACTGATCAGGGAGAGGTGAGAGCACACTCACCTCTCACGCCGTCAACCTTGGCGCCCACACATGTCAACACACCTCACTACACTGATCAGGGAGAGGTGAGAGCACACTCACCTCTCACGCCGTCAACCTTGGCGCCCACACATGTCAACACACCTCACTACACTGATCAGGGAGAGGTGAGAGCACACTCACCTCTCACGCCGTCAACCTTGGCGCCCACACATGTCAACACACCTCACTACACTGATCAGGGAGAGGTGAGAGCACACTCACCTCTCACGCCGTCAACCTTGGCGCCCACACATGTCAACACACCTCACTACACTGATCAGGGAGAGGTGAGAGCACACTCACCTCTCACGCCGTCAACCTTGGCGCCCACACATGTCAACACACCTCACTACACTGATCAGGGAGAGGTGAGAGCACACTCACCTCTCACGCCGTCAACCTTGGCGCCCACACATGTCAACACACCTCACTACACTGATCAGGGAGAGGTGAGAGCACACTCACCTCTCACGCCGTCAACCTTGGCGCCCACACATGTCAACACACCTCACTACACTGATCAGGGAGAGGTGAGAGCACACTCACCTCTCACGCCGTCAACCTTGGCGCCCACACATGTCAACACACCTCACTACACTGATCAGGGAGAGGTGAGAGCACACTCACCTCTCACGCCGTCAACCTTGGCGCCCACACATGTCAACACACCTCACTACACTGATCAGGGAGAGGTGAGAGCACACTCACCTCTCACGCCGTCAACCTTGGCGCCCACACATGTCAACACACCTCACTACACTGATCAGGGAGAGGTGAGAGCACACTCACCTCTCACGCCGTCAACCTTGGCGCCCACACATGTCAACACACCTCACTACACTGATCAGGGAGAGGTGAGAGCACACTCACCTCTCACGCCGTCAACCTTGGCGCCCACACATGTCAACACACCTCACTACACTGATCAGGGAGAGGTGAGAGCACACTCACCTCTCACGCCGTCAACCTTGGCGCCCACACATGTCAACACGCCTCACTACACTGACCCCCCTCACTGCCCGCCTCTTGCCTCATGGCGACGCCTCACGCCTCGGGACAACAGTCTCAAGCCTCGCACAGCAACACCAATAGCGGCCTGGACGGTAGAGCGACGGTCTCCCCCTCATGCAGGTCCGCGTTCAATCCCGATCGTCCAAGTGGCAAGAGGTTGTGCACCATTCCTTCCCCCCCCCACGTCCCATCCCAAATCCTTATCCTGACCCCTTTCCAGTTGCTGGATAGTCGTAATGACTTGGCGCTTTCCCCCGATAGTTCCTTCCTTCGTTACTGGAAGAGGATGCAATCAATTTTAGGAAACATCTGTGAGCATTTTACACAATATTTGCTCTGTGGTGTGTGTGTGTGTGTGTGTGTGTGTGTGTGTGTGTGTGTGTGTGTGTGTGTGTGTGTGGTGTGTGTGTGTGTGTGTTGTGTGTGTGTACTCACCTAGTTGTACTCACCTAGTTGTGCTTGCGGGGGTTGAGCTCTGGCTCTTTGGTCCCGCCTCTCAACCGTCAATCAACAGGTGTACAGTTTCCTGAGCCTATGGGCTCTATCATATCTACACTTGAAACTGTGTATGGAGTCAGCCTCCACCACATCGCTTCCTAATGCATTCCATTTGTCAACCACTCTGACACTAAAAAAGTTCTTTCTAATATCTCTGTGGCTCATTTGGGCACTCAGTTTCCACCTGTGTCCCCTAGTGCGTGTGCCCCTTGTGTTAAACAGCCTGTCTTTATCAACCCTGTCGATTCCCCTGAGAATCTTGAATGTGGTGATCATGTCCCCCCTAACTCTTCTGTCTTCCAACGAAGTGAGGTTTAATTCCTGCAGTCTCTCCTCGTAGCTCATACCTCTCAGCTCGGGTACTAGTCTGGTGGCAAACCTTTGAACCTTTTCCAGTTTAGTCTTATGCTTGACTAGATAGGGACTCCATGCTGGAGCCGCATACTCCAGGATTGGTCTGACATATGTGGTATATAATGTTCTGAAAGATTCCTTACACAAGTTTCTAAAGGCCGTTCTTATGTTAGCCAACCTGGCATATGCTGCTGATGTTATCCTCTTGATATGAGCTTCAGGGGACAGGTCTGGCGTGATATCAACCCCCAGGTCCTTCTCTCTCTCTGACTCTTGAAGTATTTCATCTCCCAAATGATACCTTGTATCTGGTCTCCTGCTTCCTACCCCTATCTTCATTACATTACATTTGCTTGGGTTAAACTCTAACAGCCATTTGTTCGACCATTCCTGCAGCTTGTCCAGGTCTTCTTGAAGCCTCAAGCTGTCCTCCTCTGTCTTAATCCTTCTCATAATTTAGTGTGTGTGTGTGTGTGTGTGTGTGTGTGTGTGGTGTGTGTGTGTGTGTGGTGTGTGTGTGTGTGTGTGTGTGTGTGTGTGTGTGTACTCACCTAGTTGTACTCACCTAGTTGTCTTTGCAGGGGTTGAGCTCTGGCTCTTTGGTCCCGCCTCTCAACCGCCAATCAATTGATGTACAGATTCCTGAGCCTACTGGGCTCTGTCATATCTACATTTGAAACTGTGTATGGAGTCAGCCTCCACCACATCACTGCCTAGTGCATTCCATATACTAACTATTCTGCCACTAAAAAGTTCTTTCTAATGTCTCTGTGGCTCATTTGTGAACTCAGCTTCCACCTGTGTCCTCTTGTGCGTGTGCCACCCGTGTTAAATAATCCATCCTTGTCCACCCTGTCAATTCCCCTGAGAATTTGTATGTGGTGATCATGTCTCCCCTAGCTCTTCTGTCTTCCAGCGACGTGAGGTGCAGTTCACGTAGTCTGTTCTCATAACTCATGCCTCTTAGTTCTGGGACTAACCTAGTGGCATACCTCTGAACTTTTTCCAGCTTCGTCTTGTGCTTGACTAGGTACGGGCTCCATGCTGGGGCCACATACTCCAGGATTGGCCCTTACATATGTGGTATACAAGGTTCTGAAGGATTCCTTACACAGGTTTCTGAAAGCAGTTCTGATGTTAGCCAGCCTCGCATAGCCGCTGATGTTATTCTTTTGATTGTGGGCTTCAGGAGACAGGTTTGGCGTGATATCAACTCCCAGATCTTTCTCTCTGTCCGTTTCGTGAAGGACTTCATCTCCCATTCGGTATCCAGTGACTGGCCTCCTAGTTCCTCCTCCTAGTTTCATTACCTTACATTTACTTGGGTTGAACTTTAGTAGCCATTTGTCGGACCATTCCTTCAGTTTGTCTAGGTCATCTGGTNGGGGGCCCCTCATCATGCTGGGCCCTCATCATGCTGGGCCCTTCATCATGCTGGGGCCCTCATCATGCTGGGGCCCTTCATCATGCTGGGGCCCTTCATCATGCTGGGGCCCTCATCATGCTGGGGCCCTTCATCATGCTTGGCCCTCATCATGCTGGGGCCCCTCATCATGCTGGGGCCCTCATCATGCTGGGCCCCTCATCATGCTGGGGCCCTCATCATGCTGGGGCCTTCATCATGCTGGGGCCCCTCATCATGCTGGGGCCCTCATCATGCTGGGGCCCCTCATCATGCTGGGGCCCTCATCATGCTGGGGCCCCCCATCATGCTGGGGCCCTCATCATGCTGGGGCCCTCATCATGCTGGGCCCCCTATCATGCTGGGGCCCTTCATCATGCTGGGGCCCTTCATCATGCTGGGGCCTTCATCATGCTGGGGCCCTTCATCATGCTGGGGCCCTTCATCATGCTGGGGCCCCTCATCATGCTGGGGCCCTTCATCATGCTGGGGCCCTTCATCATGCTGGGGCCCTCATCATGCTGGGGCCTTCATCATGCTGGGGCCCTCATCATGCTGGGGCCCTCATCATGCTGGGGCCTCTCATCATGCTGGGGCCCTTCATCATGCTGGGGCCCTTCATCATGCTGGGGCCCTTCATCATGCTGGGGCCCTTCATCATGCTGGGGCCCCTCATCATGCTGGGGCCCCTCATCATGCTGGGGCCCCTCATCATGCTGGGGCCCTCATCATGCTGGGGCCCCTCATCATGCTGGGGCCCTCATCATGCTGGGGCCCTCATCATGCTGGGGCCCTCATCATGCTGGGCCCTCATCATGCTGGGGGCCCTCATCATGCTGGGGCCCCTCATCATGCTGGGGCCCTCATCATGCTGGGCCCTCATCATGCTGGGCCCCTCATCATGCTGGGGCCCTCATCATGCTGGGGCCCTCATCATGCTGGGGCCCCTCATCATGCTGGGGCCCTCATCATGCTGGGGCCCTCATCATGCTGGGGCCTTCATCATGCTGGGGCCCTCATCATGCTGGGGCCTTCATCATGCTGGGGCCTTCATCATGCTGGGGCCCTCATCATGCTGGGGCCTTCATCATGCTGGGGCCCTTCATCATGCTGGGGCCCTCATCATGCTGGGGCCCTTCATCATGCTGGGGCCCTCATCATGCTGGGGCCCTCATCATGCTGGGGCCCTTCATCATGCTGGGGCCCTTCATCATGCTGGGGCCCTCATCATGCTGGGGCCTCATCATGCTGGGCCTCTCATCATGCTGGGGCCCTTCATCATGCTGGGGCCCTTCATCATGCTGGGCCCTTCATCATGCTGGGGCCCTTCATCATGCTGGGCCCTCATCATGCTGGGACCCCTCATCATGCTGGGGCCCCTCATTATGCAGGGGCCCCCATCATGCTGGGGCCCTGATCATGCAGGGGCCCTCATCATGCTGGGGCCCCTCATCATGCTGGGGCCACTCATTATGTTGGGGCCCTCATCATGCAGGTGCCCCCATCATGCTGGGGCCCTCATCATGCTGGGGCCCTCATCATGCATGGGCCCACTATCATGCTGGGGCCCTCATCATGCAGGGGCCCTCATCATGCAGGGGCCCCTCATCATGCAGGGGCCCTCATCATGCTGGGGCCCTCATTATGCAGGGGCCTTCGTCATGCAGGGGCCCTCATCATGCTGGGGCCTTCATCATGCTGGGGCCCTTCATCATGCAGGGGCCCTCATCATCCTGAGAGCTTCATCATGCTGGGGCCCTTCATCATGCTTGGGCCCCTCATCATGCTGGGGCCCTCATCATGCAGGGGCCCGTCATCATTCTGGGGCACTCATCATGCAGGGGGCCCCTCATCATGCAGGGGCCCTCATCATGCTGGGGCCCCTCATCATGCTGGGGCCCTCATCATGCAGGGGGCCCCTCATCATGCTGGGGCCCTCATCATGCAGGGGCCCTCATCATGCAGGGGCCCTCATCATGCAGGGGCCCTCATCATGGTGGGGCCCTCATCATGCTGGGGCCCTTCATCATGCAGGGGCCCTCATCATGCCTGGGCCCTCATCATGCAGGGGCCCTCATCATCCAGGGGCCCTCATCATGCAGGGGCCCTCATCATGCTGGGGCCCCTCATTATGCTGGGACCCTCATCATGCAGGGGCCCCCATCATGCAGGGGCCCTCATCATGCTGGGGCCCCTCATCATGCTGGGGCCCCTCATCATGCTGAGGCCCTCATCATGCAGGTGCCCCCCATCATGCTGGGGCCCTCATCATGCATGGGCCCCCTATCATGCTGGGGCCCTCATCATGCAGGGGCCCTCATCATGCAGGGGCCCTCATCATGCAGGGGCACTCATCATGCTGGGGCCCTCATTATGCAGGGGCCCTCATCATGCTGGGGCCCTTCATCATACAGAGGCCCTCATCATGCTGGGGCCCTCATCATGCTAGGGCCCTCATCATGCAGGGGCCCTCATCATGCAGGGGCCCTCATCATGCAGGGGCCCTCATCTTGCAGGGGCCCTCATCATGGTGGGGCCCTCATCATGCTGGGGCCCTTCATCATGCAGGGGCCCTCATCATGCTGGGGCCCTTCATCATGCAGGGGCCCTCATCATGCTGGGGCCCTTCATCATGCTGGGGCCCTCATCATGCTGGGGCCCTTCATCATGCAGGGGCCCTCATCATGCTGGGGCCCTCATCATGCAGGGGCCATCATCATGCAGGGGCCCTCATCATGGTGGGGCTCTCATCATGCTGGGGCCCTTCATCATGCAGAGGCCCTCATCATGCAGGGGCCCTCATCATGCTGGGGCCCTCATCATGCAGGGGCCCTCATCATCCAGGGGCCCTCATCATGCAGGGGCCCTCATCATGCTGGGACCCCTCATTATGCTGGGACCCTCATCATGCAGGGGCCCCCATCATGCTGGGGCCCTCATCATGCAGGGGCCCTCATCATGCTGGGGCCCCTCATCATGCTGGGGCCACTCATCATGCTGGGGCCCCTCATCATGCTGGGGCCCTCATCATGCAGGTGCCCCCATCATGCTGGGGCCCTCATCATGCATGGGCCCCCTATCATGCTGGGGCCCTCATCATGCAGGGGCCCTCATCATGCAGGGGCACTCATCATGCTGGGGCCCTCATTATGCAGGGGCCCTCATCATGCTGGGGCCCTTCATCATGCAGAGGCCCTCATCATGCTGGGGCCCTCATCATGCTAGGGCCCTCATCATGCAGGGGCCCTCATCATGCAGGGGCCCTCATCATGGTGGGGCCCTCATCATGCTGGGGCCCTTCATCATGCAGGGGCCCTCATCATGCTGGGGCCCTTCATCATGCTGGGGCCCTCATCATTCTGGGGCCCTTCATCATGCAGGGGCCCTCATCATGCTGGGGCCCTCATCATGCAGGGGCCCTCATCATGCAGGGGCCCTCATCATGCAGGGGCCCTCATCATGATGGGGCTCTCATCATGCTGGGGCCCTTCATCATGCAGGGGCCCTCATCATGCAGGGGGCCCTCATCATGCTGGGGCCCTCATCATGCAGGGGCCCTCATCATGCTGGGGCCCTCATCATGCTGGGGCATTCATCATGCAGGGGCCCTCATCATGCTGGGGGCCCTCTTCATGATGGGGCCCTCATCATGCAGGGGCCCTCATCATGCAGGGGCCCTCATCATGCAGGGGCCCTCATCATGGTGGGGCCCTCATCATGCTGGGGCCCTTCATCATGCAGGGGCCCTCATCATGCTGGGGCCCTTCATCATGCTGGGGCCCTCATCATGCTGGGGCCCTTCATCATGCAGGGGCCCTCATCATGCTGGGGCCCTTCATCATGCTGGGGCCCTCATCATGCTGGGGCCCTTCATCATGCAGGGGCCCTCATCATGCTGGGGCCCTCATCATGCAGGGGCCCTCATCATGCAGGGGCCCTCATCATGGTGGGGCCCTTATCATGCTGGGGCCCTTCATCATGCAGGGGCCCTCATCATGCTGGGGCCCTCATCATGCAGGGGCCCTCATCATGCAGGGGCCCTCATCATCCAGGGGCCCTCATCATGCTGGGGCCCTCATCATCCATGGTCCCTCATCATGCTGGGGCCCTCATCATCCAGGGGCCCTCATCATCCAGGGGCCCTCATCTCATTAAACCCAACACGGACGCCTAACCCATAAACAATAGTGCCTTTCCTGATTCGTCTGAATATTTTTTGCACAATAAACATCAATATTATTCACTTGTGTTTATTGAAAAGAATGTCCTGCGGCTTGCTGAATGTTACTTGTAACATCTGTGGTAGTGTAGTGGTAAGACACTCGCCTGGCGTTCCGCGAGCGCTATGTCACGGGTTCGTATCCTGGCCGGGGAGGATTTACTGGGCGCAAATCCTTAACTGTAGCCTCTGTTTAACTCAACAGTAAAATGTGTACTTGGCTGTAACGAAGATTCTTCGCGGCGGGGATCATATTCCAGGGACCTGCCCGGAACGCTACGCGTACTAGTGGCTGTACAAGAATGTAACAACTCTTATATATATCTAAAATAATTAGTTGATGTTGCATACTTCATGAACATAACAAACATCTCATCCAAAAATGAGAAACTTTAGGCTTCCGTTTTTTGTTTATATATTGTCACTTGAGAATCATTATCAATAAGTGTGTTTATTCCTTACTCTCATATTCCTCTTTTCCTTGTTTAGATATGATCTTCATATTCACACATGTAATAGTATTTCTACTATTACATGTGTAAATCTTACTGTTTGAATTTGTACTGAATATCGTGTTTAATTTAGATACCTCTAGGGTATTAAATTTAAACACGATATTCAGTACAAATTCAAACAATAAGAAGCAAGTTGCCAAAAACCACGATATTAGGCAGAACATGACGCTTGATCTTAATGTTTAAATTAAGTGATTTGTTGGTGAGCCTAAGGCCTATCACAGCCTGGGAAGGGTTGAGGCCACCCACCATAGCTTACTGACCAACCAGCAAGTACTTTGAACCTCGAACCTAGTCCAGGATTAAAGTAAACTCAATGTATATACACCGAGGAGCTGTGTGTGTATCTCCCGGTGTACATATCCCTGTTTCAATTACTGGAGATGACGTCAGAGGCAGCCAGCCAGGTGATCACTGCCAGCTCCTAAATATATTACATATTTACGGTCGAGGATTCTAGATTATATGTTCATATGCAGCCTATGTATTGTTGATTTACAATATTGACTAAATGATTGTGGTGGATAAAAGTGCCAAAATGTGTTTACAAATAATTAAATCAATTGAAATACCCAGATCTGGCACTGGGCGCCGAGTACCCTCTCAAGTGGTGGAGGAGTGCACCACGTTCCCGTTTTCTATCATTATTATCCTCCTCTCTATTTATAAATTCCAACTAAGAAGCACTAATGATGTAAATAATTAAATGTACACTTTTTTACATGTAAAAAATGAAATTGTTTACATTTATTTGGGGTTAGTGGATGATAATTATCAGTAAATAATATATATATTTTTTTAATTCCGTATCTATTTTTAGCCATCATATTAAAGTAGTTCACAAGTATATTTATATGCCGCTTTTCCTTGGACACCAACCCGTCGAGCCCAGCGGGATATATCGTGTAGTTCACTGTCCTCTTCCTGTCATACACACATACAATCACTTTGTACTGACAATATTTGATTGTATTATTGTATATGACTGTATTATGACAGCTGGCTCATAATACAATCAAAGAGTTTGGTAGGGCTGGTAAACTGATTACATGTTTCTGGGTAGTCGAGACTTGCAGGAATAATCCCACCCATTGTTATACCTTATCAGGTCCAGTTTATCATACCTGCTAAATGGGGATCTTTGTAACGCATATCTATGTCTCTTGGCGCAGATTGTAACTCTTCACAGAGGTTACGAACCTCGGTTACAAGTCCACCATGAGCTCATGGTATAAAGCAGAATAAAGAATAATAAACAGAAACTTTAAAATGTGGTGAAACCAACAGCCACAGACCAAAGATTGGAATTGATCATTTACTACAAAACAAACAGGACTACAGATATAATACACAAGACAAATACAGATATAATACACAAAACAAACAGGACTACAGATATAATACACAAGACAAATACAGATATAATACACAAAACAAACAGGACTACAGATATAATACACAAGAACACTCCCAATATACAACACAACTCTCCAAAACCCAAACGTGGTACACCAATTTAATTGGTGTGCCAAGCATTGCCAAGTAAAACAATTTATTTGGTATGACTTCGCTATACGAAGGTTGTCACCTTCGCTCTGCGTATATTGGTACGGAAACCTATATTCACGGAATATATAGGAAACCTGCTTATATTCACGGAAACCCATACGAAAACTTATATGGACTGTCAAATCTGGATTCCAAATTAAAATCTATATAGATGTGATAGAAAAAATAGGTCAAATGGAGGAAAAGATCTGTGTACTAAAGAGAGATTGGTATGGACAGAGCATTCTACCAATTACGTGGTACAGGTACTGTCAATCTAAGCATACAAATTAACGTAATTAATATTCTAGTGAACAACCCGCCAGATGTAACAATTGAGGAATTCAGAGCAGCTACACCAGACAGACAATAGCCTGAGTGACCTAGCAAACCAAGTATCTTGAGGTTATCTTGAGATGATTTCGGGGCTTTAGTGTTCCCGCGGCCCGGTCCTCGACCAGGCCTCCACCCCCAGGAAGCAGCCCGTGACAGCTTACTAACACCCAGGTACCTATTTTACTGCTAGGTAACAGGGGCATAGGGTGAAAGAAACTCTGCCCATTGTTTCTCTCCGGCGCCCGGGATCGAACCCGGGACCACAGGATCACAAGTCTAGTGTGCTGTCCGCTCGGCCGACCGGCTCCCTCCTTGGAAACCTCCTTGGAATAGCAGGACCAGATTATCATCCTGGCAGACTTCAAGCTACACAGTTTCAGATGGACAATGGCACACAATATCAACCAGGAAATTATAACCACAGGTCAGAGAACTACTGAGATTCTGTGATAACTTTCCCCTTCAATCAGCAGATAACAAAGCCAACTACACATTAACGAAAACAATCGACCTAATCTTCACCAACAATGAAGAAATAATCAGAGACATTACTATCTCAGATACTACAGACTCGGACAACAAGATAACTAAAGTTTAAGTTAACATCAATACCTGTAATTAGTCCAAAAGGATTAAGCGTGAAGGTTTATACAATCAATTAAATTATATAAATAAGAAGATTGACCGGAAACAAATAATATGGAACTAGGAAACGTCCATTAGGAAACAGTCTTGAGACACAAAACTTCCATTCTAGGAACAGAACTACTGACAGCTGAAGTGTAAACAAATCAGCTCGAAGTGTGTGCCTGTGTGGATCTGTATTCTCTTGAGCTCAGGCGAGAGAGAGACCGAATAATATACACGTAGAAAATATGAGAGGAACTGGTCCCAAACCTGCACACAGAAATAACATCACATGAGACCAGGAGGCACGGCAGGATGTGCAGAATATCTCATTTGAAGAGCAGAGGTGCAACAGGTACTCTGAGAGAGAACTCTATCAACATCAGAGGTCCGAGACTGTTCAACACGCTTCCACTACACATAAGGGGCATAACTAGCCGACCTCTCACTGTGTTCTAGAGAGAACTGGATAAACACCTCCAAAGAATACCTGATCAACCAGGCTGTGATTCATACGTCAGGCTGCGAGCAACCGCGTCCAACAGCCTGGTTGACCAGACGACCAACTGAGAAGCCTGGTCGGAGACTGTTTCCAGTGACCTGTTATACACCATAGAAAGTGGCACACTTAGAACCTCTGCACCTTCTTTTAGTATCCACGGTGAGATTCTGTCAGGCCCAACAGCCTTTGTCACATTCAGCTCCAACAGATTCCTTTTGACCTCATCACAGGTGAGGTCCAATTCCTCCAAGGTTGCTTGGTTAGCCGCCGCCTCTCTTAGTACAGAGGCTTCTCTTTGCTCTTTCCTCAGCCGGTATAGAGCTTTCCTCACCCGGCATAGAGCTTTCCTCAGCCGGCATAGAGCTTTCCTCAGCCGGCATAGAGCTTTTCTCAGCCGGCATAGAGCTTTTCTCAGCCGGCATAGAGCTTTCCTCAGCCGGCATAGAGCTTTCCTCAGCCGATATAGAGCTTTTCTCAGCCGGCATAGAGCTTTTCTCAGCCGGCATAGAGCTTTTCTCAACCGGCATAGAGCTTTTCTCAGCCGGCATAGAGCTTTTCTCAGCCGGCATAGAGCTTTTCTCAGCCGGCATAGAGCTTTTCTCAGCCGGCATAGAGCTTTTCTCAGCCGGCATAGAGCTTTCCTCAGCCGGCATAGAGCTTTCCTCAGCCGGCATAGAGCTTTCCTCAGCCGGCATAGAGCTTTTCTCAGCCGGCATAGAGCTTTTATCGGCAGACAAAGGGCTCTGCTTGGTAGGCATAGAGCTTTTCTCCACAGACATAGAGCTGTTCTTGGCTGGCATAGAGCTTTTTTCAACAGACATAGAGCACCTCTCAGCAGGCATAGAGCCCTTCACTTCCCATAGCTCAATATAAGCACCACGCCACCAGCTTGACCTAGAACGTGACCTGACAATGGGTTTACAACCAGGTCACCAGTAACTACTGGGTGGACGGGAGTGAATAGTTAAGGCTCAGTGATAATAGTTGACCCTCCCTGTTTATAGGGCTCGAACTGGGCCGGAATGGCTGGCGATGCGTGGCGCGAACGTGTTACCGTTGCGCCACAGAAACGGCTGCTCTGTTGTATCGACTGTTTAAGGTGCCGTTGCGTGCAGCGCCCCTCCCCCTTCCCCTGTGGCAATCACGCTCTTTAGTATGCTCAGTTATTTATAAGCATTCCAGTCCCCCTCTTTTGATGTTAGGCGTCGACGAGAGCCTCTAGTGCCTCCCTGGCAGTACTGACGTCCTCTAAAGTACACACGAGAGCCTCTAGTGCCTCTCAGGCAGTACAGACGTCATCTAAAAAGCACACGAGAGCCTCTAGTGCCTCTCAGGCAGTACAGACGTCCTCTAAAGTACACACGAGAGCCTCTAGTGCCTCTCAGGCAGTACAGACGTCCTCTAAAGTACACACGAGAGCCTCTAGCTCTCGTGTGCTAGAGCGAGGGTATGGTTATAGACTAGTGCAGGTGTGGCCGGCAGCTGTGTTGTGGAGGTGTGAATCATAAACACTCAACACTATCAGTGAGACCGGATGCTTGGTCTTGTAGCTCCCCCCCCCTCCTCTCCTCTCCCTCCCTACCCCCCCTCCCTCTCCCACCTCAATGAAAGACGGGTATAGACATGAGGGACTAAATTACAGGACTGGACAATTAGCAAGTTAAAGACGTAAGGGTGGAGGACCTTAACAAATGACTATAGACTCCTGAGGCACAACCCGCCGGGCAAGCTGTGTACTCACCTAGTTGTGCTGGCGGGGGTTGAGCTCTGGCTCTTTGGTCCCGCCTCTCAACTGTCAATCAACTGGTGTACAGATTCCTGAGCCTACTGGGCTCTATCATATCTTCATTTTAAACTGTGTATGGAGTCAGCCTCCACCACATCACTGCCTAAGGCATTCCATCTGTTAACTACTCTGACACTGAAAAAGTTCTTTCTAACGTCCCTGTGGCTCATTTAGGTGCTCAGTCTCCACCTGTGTCCCCTTGTTCGTGTTCCGCCTGTGCTGAAGAGTTTGTCTTTGTCCACCCTGTCAGTTCCCCTGTGAATGTTGTAGGTGGTTGTGACGAAGGTTCAAACTGTGTTCACAGAAGAAAAGTTTTTGTGTGGCCAAAAAGTTCAATGACGAGATATCAATAATCATTCAAGATAGGAAAATGATGGGGTGACTGCATCTTCCTGGGCTACCAGAATGCCCTCGACATTGTTTTACACAGGAGGCGCTTGCTCAAGCTTTGAAAAACAAGGTGAAGTAAGTGTTAGAGCGTTGAAGTGTGTGAAACAGTACCAGTCCCACACACAGTCAACACTGATGGTGGGACTGGAAAAATCATACTAGAGGTATGAGTCCTACAACTCATACTGTTTGTCATGTATATTAATAATGTGACAGACAGCAAGAGCCTCGATCCCAGTGTGTCCCGGCGATGCTACACTGACGAAGCAGGTACATCCGCACGGAGAAGATAGTCGAATATATGGTTGTTTGATTTTAATCCAAGTAAAATATGCAGTGTGATTATATTTGGGGTATTAGTTAGGAGGCGACAGTAATAAGCCAAGATGATGAAGAGTCAGATGATCTAGTCAGAAAAGGAAAGCAAATCTCTTAGTTGCGAGAACCCTGAGCGCCTTAAAGGAGTCATATGTGAACAGGATATCATCAGCAGCACATGCAATGGTGGCGAACATTCATATAACTTTTTAACGTGAACATGGAAGCTTTCAAAGCTTTGTACAGTATATAAGCTTGATCAGTACTAGAATAGTTCTCCCTTACTTCTTACCTGTTGCCATCAACCTCTGGTGGATACTCCAGGTAAACTCAGGGGATACTTCAGGTAAACTCATGGGATACTCTAGGTAAATTCAGCGGAGACTCCATGTAAACTCAGGGGATACTCCAGGTAAACTTATGGGGATACTCCGGGTAAATTCAATTGGATAGTGCAGGTAAACTCAGGGGATACTCCAGGTAAACTCAGTGGGATATTTCAGGTAAACGCAGGGGATACTCCATGTAAACTCAGGGGGATACCCCTGGTAAACGCAGGGGATACTCCATGTAAACTCAGGAGGATACCCCAGGTACACTTGTGTTATACTCCAGGTAAATTCATGGGAATACGCCAGGTATACTCAGGGTACACTCCAGGTAAACTCAGCAGATGTTGTTGCCTGAGGCCAGCACCGGATATAATAGAACTCACCACAAGAATGTACCGTCATATAATTTGTCAGTTGATGCCAGAGCTCATCCTAATACTCATTGATTCGTTGGTCCATAACAAGTAATGTAATATGTCAACGTATTCTCACTAACACCAATTTATTCAGTTTGCAATATCGAGTTATTGAAGTTGTTGATGTTGATATACATCATAACTGGGAATCATGCCTAGCGCCCGTGGAGCCGGCGACTTGTAGAATTCAACAATGTCAAGCTTTCATGATTTTGTAGCCAGTGTTGGAGTGACTAAGGTGCGCCTCGAGTCTCTGATCCACGTGGCCTCCTCCTGGAGTCTCTGTTGATCCACGTGGCCTCCTGGAGTCTCTGTTGATCCACGTGGCCTCCTCCTGGAGTCTCTGTTGATCCACGTGGCCTCCTAGAGTCTCTGCTGATCCACGTGGCCTCCTCCTGGAGTCTCTGCTGATCCACATGGCCTCCTAGAGTCTCTGCTGATCCACGTGGCCCTCCTGGAGTCTCTGCTGATCCACGTGGCCTCCTGGAGTCTCTGCTGATCCACATGGCCTCCTCCTGGAGTCTCTGTTGATCCACGTGGCCTCCTGGAGTCTCTGCTGATCCACGTGGCCTCCTGGAGTCTCTGCTGATCCACGTGGCCTCCTGGAGTCTCTGCTGATCCACGTGGCCTCCTGGAGTCTCTGCTGATCCACGTGGCCTCCTCCTGGAGTCTCTGTTGATCCACGTGGCCTCCAGGAGTCTCTGCTGATGCACGTGGCCTCCTCCTGGAGTCTCTGCTGATCCACGTGGCCTCCTGGAGTCTCTGCTGATCCACGTGGCCTCCTGGAGTCTCTACTGATCCACGTGGCCTCCTCTGGAGTCTCTGCTGATCCACGTGGCCTCCTGGAGTCTCTGCTGATCCACGTGCTCTCCTCCTGGAGTCTCTGCTGATCCACGTGGCCTCCTGGAGTCTCTGCTGATCCACGTGGCCTCCTCCTGGAGTCCCTGCTGATCCACGTGGCCTCCTGGAGTCTCTGCTGATCCACGTGCCCTCCTCCTGGAGTCTCTGCTGATCCACGTGGCCTCCTGGAGTCTCTGCTGATCCACGTGGCCTCCTGGAGTCTCTGCTGATCCAAGTGGCCTCCTCCTGGAGTCTCTGCTGATGCACATGGCCTCCTGGAGTCTCTGATGATCCACGTGGCCTCCCCTGGAGTCTCTGCTGATCCACGTGGCCTCCTGGAGTCTCTGCTGATCCACGTGGCCTCCTGGAGTCTCTGCTGATCCACGTGGCCTCCTCCTGGAGTCTCTGCTGATGCACATGGCCTCCTGGAGTCTCTGCTGATCCACGTGGCCTCCCCCTGGAGTCTCTGCTGATCCACGTGGCCTCCCCCTGGAGTCTCTGCTGATCCACGTGGCCTCCTCCTGGAGTCTCTGCTGATCCACGTGGCCTCCTCCTGGAGTCTCTGCTGATCCACGTGGCCTCCTCCTGGAGTCTCTGCTGATCCACGTGGCCTCCTGAAGTCTCTGCTGATCCACGTGCCTCTGGAGTCTCTGCTGATCCACGTGGCCTCCTGGAGGTTCTGCTGATCCACGTGGCCTCCTGGAGTCTCTGCTGATCCACATGGCCTCCTGGAGTCTCTGCTGATCCACGTGGCCTCCTGGAGTCTCTGCTGATCCACGTGGCCTCCTGGAGTCTCTGCTGATCCACGTGGCCTCCTGGAGTCTCTGCTGATCCACGTGGCCTCCTCCTGGAGTCTCTGCTGATGCACATGGCCTCCTGGAGTCTCTGCTGATCCACATGGCCTCCCCCCTGGAGTCTCTGCTGATCCACGTGGCCTCCTCCTGGAGTCTCTGCTGATCCACGTGGCCTCCTGGAGTCTCTGCTGATCCACGTGGCCTCCTCCTGGAGTCTCTGCTGATCCACGTGGCCTCCTGAAGTCTCTGCTGATCCACGTGGCCTCCTGAAGTCTCAGCTGATCCACGTGGCCTCCTGGAGTCTCTGCTGATCCACGTGTCCTCCTGGAGTCTCTGCTGATCCACGTGGCCTCCTGGAGTCTCTGCTGATCCACGTGGCCTCCTCCTGGAGTCTCTGCTGATGCACATGGCCTCCTGGAGTCTCTGCTGATCCACGTGGCCTCCCCCTGGAGTCTCTGCTGATCCACGTGGCCTCCTCCTGGAGTCTCTGCTGATCCACGTGGCCTCCTGGAGTCTCTGCTGATCCACGTGGCCTCCTCCTGGAGTCTCTGCTGATCCACGTGGCCTCCTCCTGGAGTCTCTGCTGATCCACGTGGCCTCCTGAAAACTCCGATGATCCACATTGCCTCCTGGAGTCTCTGCTGATCCACGTGGCCTCCTGGAGTCTCTGCTGATCCACGTGGCCTCCTGGAGTCTCTGCTGATCCAAGTGGCCTCCTGGAGTCTCTGCTGATCCACGTGGCCTCCTGGAGTCCCTGCTGATCCACGTGGCCTCCTGGAGTCTCTGCTGATCCACGTGGCCTCCTGGAGTCTCTGCTGATCCACGTGGCCTCCTCCTGGAGTCTCTGCTGATCCACGTGGCCTCCTGAGTCTCTGCTGATCCACATTGCCTCCTGGAGTCTCTGCTGATCCACGTGGCCTCCTGGAGTCTCTGCTGATCCACGTGGCCTCCTCCTGGAGTCTCTGCTGATCCACGTGGCCTCCTGAAGTCTCTGCTGATCCACGTGGCCTGAAGTCTTAGCTGATCCACGTGGCCTCTTGGAGTCTCTGCTGATCCACGTGTCCTCCTGGAGTCTCTGCTGATCCACGTGGCCTCCTGGAGTCTCTGCTGATCCACGTGGCCTCCTCCTGGAGTCTCTGCTGATGCACATGGCCTCCTGGAGTCTCTGCTGATCCACGTGGCCTCCCCCTGGAGTCTCTGCTGATCCACGTGGCCTCCTCCTGGAGTCTCTGCTGATCCACGTGGCCTCCTGGAGTCTCTGCTGATCCACGTGGCCTCCTCCTGGAGTCTCTGCTGATCCACGTGGCCTCCTCCTGGAGTCTCTGCTGATCCACGTGGCCTCCTGAAAACTCCGATGATCCACATTGCCTCCTGGAGTCTCTGCTGATCCACGTGGCCTCCTGGAGTCTCTGCTGATCCACGTGGCCTCCTGGAGTCTCTGCTGATCCACGTGGCCTCCTCCTGGAGTCTCTGCTGATGCACATGGCCTCCTGGAGTCTCTGCTGATCCACGTGGACTCCCCCTGGAGTCTCTGCTGATCCACGTGGCCTCCTCCTGGAGTCTCTGCTGATCCACGTGGCCTCCTGGAGTCTCTGCTGATCCACGTGGCCTCCTCCTGGAGTCTCTGCTGATCCACGTGGCCTCCTCCTGGAGTCTCTGCTGATCCACGTGGCCTCCTGAAAACTCCGATGATCCACATTGCCTCCTGGAGTCTCTGCTGATCCACGTGGCCTCCTGGAGTCTCTGCTGATCCACGTGGCCTCCTGGAGTCTCTGCTGATCCACGTGGCCTCCTCCTGGAGTCTCTGCTGATGCACATGGCCTCCTGGAGTCTCTGCTGATTCACGTGGACTCCCCCTGGAGTCTCTGCTGATCCACGTGGCCTCCTCCTGGAGTCTCTGCTGATCCACGTGGCCTCCTGGAGTCTCTGCTGATCCACGTGGCCTCCTCCTGGAGTCTCTGCTGATCCACGTGGCCTCCTCCTGGAGTCTCTGCTGATCCACGTGGCCTCCTGAAAACTCTGATGATCCACATTGCCTCCTGGAGTCTCTGCTGATCCACGTGGCCTCCTGGAGTCTCTGCTGATCCACGTGGCCTCCTGGAGTCTCTGCTGATCCAAGTGGCCTCCTGGAGTCTCTGCTGATCCACGTGGCCTCCTGGAGTCCCTGCTGATCCACGTGGCCTCCTGGAGTCTCTGCTGATCCACGTGGCCTCCTGGAGTCTCTGCTGATCCACGTGGCCTCCTCCTGGAGTCTCTGCTGATCCACGTGGCCTCCTGAAGTCTCTGCTGATCCACATTGCCTCCTGGAGTCTCTGCTGATCCACGTGGCCTCCTGGAGTCTCTGCTGATCCACGTGGCCTCCTGGAGTCTCTGCTGATCCACGTGGCCTCCTGGAGTCTCTGCTGATCCACGTGGCCTCCTGGAGTCCTGCTGATCCACGTGGCCTCCTCCTGGAGTCTCTGCTGATCCACGTGGCCTCCTGGAGTCTCTGCTGATCCACGTGGCCTCCTCCTGGAGTCTCTGCTGATCCACGTGGCCTCCTCCTGGAGTCTCTGCTGATCCACGTGGCCTCCTGAAGTCTCTGCTGATCCACGTTGCCTCCTGGAGTCTCTGCTGATCCACGTGGCCTCCTGGAGTCTCTGCTGATCCACGTGGCCTCCTGGAGTCTCTGCTGATCCACGTGGCCTCCTGGAGTCTCTGCTGATCCACGTGGCCTCCTGGAGTCCCTGCTGATCCACGTGGCCTCCTGGAGTCTCTGCTGATCCACGTGGCCTCCTGGAGTCTCTGCTGATCCACGTGGCTTCCTGGAGTCTCTGCTGATCCACGTGGCCTCCTCCTGGAGTCTCTACTGATCCACGTGGCCTCCTGGAGTCTCTGCTGATCCACGTGGCCTCCTCCTGGAGTCTCTGCTGATCCACGTGGCCTCCTGGAGTCTCTGCTGATCCACGTGGCCTCCTGGAGTCTCTGCTGATCCACGTGGCCTCCTCCTGGAGTCTCTGCTGATCCACATGGCCTCCTGGAGTCTCTGCTGATCCACGTGGCCTCCTGGAGTCTCTGCTGATTCACGTGGCCTCCTGGAGTCTCTGCTGATCCACGTGGCCTCCTGGAGTCTCTGCTGATCCACGTGGCCTCCTGGAGTCTCTGCTGATCCACGTGGCCTCCGGAGTCTCTGCTGATCCACGTGGCCTCCTGGAGTCTCTGCTGATCCACGTGGCCTCCTGGAGTCTCTGCTGATCCACGTGGCCTCCTGGAGTCTCTGCTGATCCACGTGGCCTCCTGGAGTCTCTGCTGATCCACGTGGCCTCCTGGAGTCTCTGCTGATCCACGTGGCCTCCTGGAGTCTCTGCTGATCCACGTGGCCTCCTGGAGTCTCTGCTGATCCACGTGGCCTCCTGGAGTCTCTGCTGATCCACGTGGCCTCCTGGAGTCTCTGCTGATCCACGTGGCCTCCTGGAGTCTCTGCTGATCCACGTGGCCTCCTCCTGGAGTCTCTGCTGATGCACGTGGCCTCCTGGAGTCTCTGCTGATCCACGTGGCCTCCCCCTGGAGTCTCTGCTGATCCACGTGGCCTCCTCCTGGAGTCTCTGCTGATCCACGTGGCCTCCTGGCGTCTCTGCTGATCCACGTGGCCTCCTCCTGGAGTCTCTGCTGATCCACGTGGCCTCCTGGAGTCTCTGCTGATCCACGTGGCCTCCTGGAGTCTCTGCTGATCCACGTGTGCTCCTGGAGTCTCTGCTGATCCACGTGGCCTCCTCTTGGAGTCTCTGCTGATCCACGTGGCCTCCTCCTGGAGTCTCTGCTGATCCACGTGGCCTCCTGGAGTCTCTGCTGATCCAAGTGGCCTCCTGGAGTCTCTGCTGATCCACGTGGCCTCCTCCTGGAGTCTCTGCTGATCCACGTGGCCTCCTCCTGGAGTCTCTGCTGATCCACGTGGCCTACTCCTGGAGTCTCTGCTGATCCACGTGGCCTCCTCCTGGAGTCTCTGCTGATCCACGTGGCCTCCTGGAGTCTCTGCTGATCCACGTGGCCTCCTGGAGGTTCTGCTGATCCACGTGGCCTCCTGGCGTCTCTGCTGATCCACGTGGCCTCCTGAAGTCTCTGCTGATCCACGAGGCCTCCTGGAGGTTCTGCTGATCCACGTTGCCTCCTGGAGTCTCCACCGCTCCACGTGGCTTCCCAGTCAACGATTCTTCTTAGTCAATACTGCCAAGTCCGTTGACTGTCACGTTCCTTGACTGTCACGTTCCTTGACTGTCACGTCCTTTGACTGTCACGTTCCTTGACTGTCACGTCCGTTGACTGTCACGTCCTTTGACTGTCACGTTCCTTGACTGTCACGTCCGTTGACTGTCACGTCCGTTGACTGTCAGGTCCGTTGACTGTCACGTTCCTTGACTGTCACGTCCGTTGACTGTCATGTCCGTTGACTGTCACGTTCCTTGACTGTCACGTCCGTTGACTGTCACGTTCCTTGATTGTCACGTCCGTTGACTGTCATGTCCGTTGACTGTCACGTCCGTTGACTGTCACGTCCGTTGACTGTCACGTCCGTTGACTGTCACGTCCGTTGACTGTCACGTCCATTGACTGTCACGTCCGTTGACTGTCACGTTCCTTGACTGTCACGTCCGTTGACTGTCACGTCCGTTGACTGTCACGTCCGTTGACTGTCACGTCCGTTGACTGTCACGTTCCTTGACTGTCACGTCCGTTGACTGTCACGTCCGTTGACTGTCACGTCCGTTGACTGTCATGTCCGTTGACTGTCACGTTCGTTGACTGTCACGTCCGTTGACTGTCACGTCCCTTGACTGTCACGTTCCTTGACTGTCACGACCGTTGACTGTCACGTCCGTTGACTGTCACGTCCGTTGACTGCCACGTCCGTTGACTGTCACGTCCGTTGACTGTCACGTCCGTTGACTGTCACGTCCGTTGACTGTCACGTTCGTTGACTGTCACGTCCGTTGACTGTCACGTCCGTTGACGCTCACGTCCGTTGACTGTCACGTCCGTTGACTGTCACGTCCGTTGACTGTCACGTCCGTTGACTGTCACGTTCGTTGACTGTCACGTCCGTTGACTGTCACGTCCGTTGACGCTCACGTCCGTTGACTGTCACGTCCGTTGACTGTCACGTCCGTTGACTGTCATGTCCGTTGACTGTCACGTTCCTTGACTGTCACGTCCGTTGACTGTCACGTTCCTTGATTGTCACGTCCGTTGACTGTCATGTCCGTTGACTGTCACGTCCGTTGACTGTCACGTCCGTTGACTGTCACGTCCGTTGACTGTCACGTCCGTTGACTGTCACGTCCATTGACTGCCACGTCCGTTGACTGTCACGTCCGTTGACTGTCACGTTCGTTGACTGTCACGTCCGTTGACTGTCACGTTCGTTGACTGTCACGTCCGTTGACTGTCACGTCCGTTGACTGTCACGTCCGTTGACTGTCACGTCCATTGACTGCCACGTCCGTTGACTGTCACGTCCGTTGACTGTCACGTTCGTTGACTGTCACGTCCGTTGACTGTCACGTTCGTTGACTGTCACGTCCGTTGACTGTCACGTCCGTTGACTGTCACGTCCGTTGACTGTCACGTCCGTTGTTTGTCACGTCCGTTGACTGTCACGTCCGTTGACGCTCACGTCCGTTGACTGTCACGTCCGTTGACTGTCACGTCCGTTGACTGTCACGTCCGTTGACTGTCACGTCCGTTGACTGTCACGTCCGTTGACTGTCACGTCCGTTGACTGTCACGTCCATCTTGAGCGGGTCATCGTGCACCTTACAGGGCTGAAGCAGCTCCGGTACACTGACAATTATCTCCCATTTGTAGAACCCTTTGAATAGTCATTAATAATAATATTGTTAATTTATTGACATTGAAACACTGATCAACAACTTTTAAGGCGTAATTATTTAGCACAACACGTTTCTTATGTATACTTATATATACATTATTGTATTAACACTCCACATATATACATTATTGTATTAACTCTCCTCATATATACATTATTGTATTAACACTCCACATATATACATTATTGTATTAACACTCCACATATATACATTATTGTATTAACACTCCACATATATACATTATTGTATTAACACTCCTCATATATACATTATAATTACGATATACTATCTATTACCTCCTTCAGCAATTGGGATTGTTAAAGAATAGATTTAATACATCTATTTCAAGTTATTCAATGAAATGTAAGAAATGTGTATTGTGTAGCAGTGAACTTGAGCCTAATTCATATAAAGTCTGGACATCTGGCACGCAGTAATATTATAAAAGCGTTCCCCCTGCAACCACACAACTCAATTGTCCCTGTTTCCCCTGCTTGTTACAATTTGTAAGTTGTTACATCTTGGTATAACGTTTCTATGACGTGTTAGAACGTTGTCACAACTTGTTATGTTGGTTGTTACAACCTGTTAGCAGGTGTTACAACTTGTTGGAAGGTTGTAGCAAAGTGGTAGTTTGGTGTCTGGCGGGGACCCTGGGTGAGGAGCGACATACACCTTATGTTATTATGTTATAGTTCTGTGTATATCACACTGAACATTATCCAGACTGCTCTTCTTCATGTGTAAATATGTCCCTGTCTCTCTCTGTCTCTCTCTCTGTCTCTCTCTCTGTCTCTCTCTCTCTCCTCTCTCTCTCTCCCCCTCTCTCTCCATCTAACAACAATTATTCCAGCCTACTTTTTTATATAAATTCTTCCCTATATTCTTCTCTCTCTCTCTCTCTCTCTCTCTCTCTCTCTCTCTCTCTCTCTCTCTCTCTCTCTCTCCCTCTCTAGATACCTCCCTCCCTCTGTACCTCACTCCTTATATAACTCACTCCCTACCTTCCTGAAAAAGCCCCCCCCCTCACAGCCAGACGTGGATGCATTAGTCATGTCCTTCATCAATTAAAAAGAAAGAGTAATTCTATCTGTCAAATACGAGGTCATCTGAATCCTATGAAAGTGTGTTGGTCAAGTCTAATAAATTTTGAGGTTTAAAGTGTACAGTAAGTTTCTTGCGTGTGTCTGTGTTTGTATTTTAATTCTCTACTCTTATCTGCCTATATATAATATATATATATATATATATATATATATATATATATATATATATATATATATATATATATATATATATATATATATTCGTAGTAGACTTTCTGGTAAATATATGGTATTGACTATGACCGAAAGGGTAAGATTAATGATTTTAACACGAATCATCTCAATATTTCTAATGTTTTTCTTCACTGTTGAGGGAAGTTGAAAATTAACTCTCCAGAGCTCATTTTCACACTCTATGGTCTGACGCCTAAGGGAAGCGTTTCGCATGGCCCTCTTTACATTTTCAAAGACAAATTTTCCATACTCTGCCAAGGCTTATATTCGCTTGAGGTGAGGTGATACAGGACATGACTGAGATGAACAAGTGGATCAATGGCACAATGGGTATTAATAGGCCATTGCGTGTTCAATGTTCTTGCTTCTGCTGTTTCTGTGTTGATTTGGGGTTTGAAGTGGGTAGAATGTAATTATGTGTTAATTGGCTGTTGATTGTTGGTTTTGACTTTTTGATGTATAGGGCCTCGCTGATGTCAAGTCTCTTGTTGTTGTATCTGTCGATAATTTCTGTGTTGCTTGTTAAGATGTCTCTGGTGATGGTCTGGTTGTGTTAGGAGATTATTTGTTCCTTGATGGAGCCCTGTTGTTTGTGCAGTGTTAATCCCCTAGAGAGAAAGACGTTGTTGTCTTGCCTATATACTGTGATCTTTGGGGCTGACAGTCCCCAAGTGGGCATGTGAAGGCATAGACGACGCTGGTTTCTCTTAATGCGCTCTGTTTGGTGTCTGGAGAGTTCTTCATAAGTAGGTTTGCTGTCTTCTTGTTTTTGTAGTAAATTGTATCTTCTGATTGGTGTCTGTAGGGATAATGTTCCTATTAATAATGTCTTTCAGGACACTTTCCTCCGTTTTATGAGCCTTTCGGTCATATTCAACACCAAATATATATAATATATATATATATATATATATATATATATATATATATATATATATATATATAATGTTGTTAAATATGACTGAAAAAGTAAGATTAATAATTCTAACACGAATTTTCTCACTATTTCTTATGTTTCTTTTTACTGTCGATGGTAATTGTAAAATCAATTCTCCAAAATTCATTTATATTTCTAGTCTGACGCGACGCTTGAACGCGTTTCGTAATAACTTATTACATTTTCAAAGACTTTAGTTTACACACACAACTGTAACCTGAAAACACTTGTAACGGGAAAATGTAGGAGTGTAGATGTTCGGCAGTCTTCCTAATGGCTGGTGTCAATGCCTGTCACATTTACAAAAAAAAAAGAGACTGCTTGGCTGTTGTGTGGTAAAAGTAAGGGAAGACACGCAAAACACATAGTATGAACAATGAAACTTTAATTAATACTGAAAACAAAGTATGAACAAAAGGAATCCCTTGGCTTATGTACAGTGCAAACAAACAAGTCAAGAAATATAACAAAATCTAAGATCAGGAATGACGTTACTCTAAGAATAATATAAAGACAAAAATGACAAAGGTAAAATGTAATAATGGTGCTGAGAATATGAGCGCTAGCTTAGAACCTCCACCGATAAACAAAAGGTGTATCACCTTTGGTTGTTCACAGCTTGAGAGCACAAGGATATTCTGAAGTCAATGGCTGGTTCAAGCCCAGACATCGACTCAGGTAGATGGCGCTGAGGTGCAGGTGTGCAGGCGGCTGGTCACCAATCAGAAGCAGGCAGGCTGGGGAATGGTAGTTTGCTGGTTGACGACGGGTGGCGAGCCGGCGTGGAGGGAGTGTGGAGTTGGGGGTCTAGGGTACATTTTGCCTCCTGGTCAAAACGTTTTGTGCTACTGGTAGACGTATCTTGAATGTAGCATCTTATTCTTGTAGATGTGTATGTAACTTTATGTAGGGAAGAGCAGGCTCAATCTCTCTTGAAAGAGATTATCGTCACACACTAAACAGAGTTCTACTCATGCTAAACACTTAAACAGCTCGTCTTATATACTCGCATTTGGGTGAGGTGATATGTTGCAACAGTTTTGGATGAGGTGAACAAACTTTTGACCAACACAAGACAGAACACGGAACATTGGGTATTAATTGGATAAATGAGGGGGAAGAATGGAAGTAACTGCAAAGGGAATTGGCCTATACTTCCTCTTGATGCTTCTATATTGATACGGAGTCTTGAAGTGGGTAGAATATAGTTGTGCATTAATTGGCTGTGGATTGCTGGTGTTGACTTCAACAGCACAACTATATTCTACCCACTTCAAGACTAGTGACCTGACTCCTGATCACTCTCTCAAATATTTTTATTATGTGGGACGATAGTGCAATTGGTCTATAATTCTTAGCTAAAGTTTTGCTTTCACTCTTGTGTTGAGGGACAATGTCTGCTGCTTTATGCACTTCTCTTATCTCGCAGTGTTCGAGCTCTTTCTCCACACTACACTGAGTGCCTGTGCTACTGGCACTCTGCTTTTCTTCATAAAGAAATATTCCGTGAGTCTGGACACGGGGTAGAGTGCATGAGCATGTTGTCAATTTCTCTTTCAAAATGAGCAGAGTTCGTGTTATATCAATTATATTTTCAGGGGTTTGGATATCATGCATAAAGAAGCTTTCTGGATCTTCAACTTTCATTCTGTTTATTGGAGTGGTAAACATATCCTAATACTGCTTTTCTTTCGGATTTTGCTTATTTCTTCTTTATCCTCTATGTCCGAACCTTCACTTGTAAGTATTGATGCAATACTGGTGGAAGTTTTTTTTATTTCGTTTTCGCATATATGAGGAAATATTTTGGATTTTTTCTTTACCTCCCGTATGACTTTCTATTCTATTACTTTTTCTTCAATTTGATATGATTGCTTCAGTCTCTGTTATATTTCTTTAATCTCCTTGTTTAAATTATTCTTTCTTTGCAGGATGGTCGTGTCTGCTTAAGCACTTCCGTTACTTTTTCCTTCCGTTGTGCCGTCTGCGTTCTCTTTCTAAGCTGGTCTGCTTTATGGCTCTCCACAGTGGAACATGTCTAAAACACATGAACAAATCCACAAGGACCGTGACGAGGATTCGAACCTGCGTCCGGGAGCATCCCAGATGCTACCTTAATCGACTGAGCTACGACATGGTAAAAAGAGTTGAAACCGAAGTTCTACTGAACTTAGTAAAGAGTCTAAAACACTCTTTGTATACTTCTGCAGTCAATTGTTTTATTCCTTGCGTGAGAGTTTTGTTACTTTGAACAGTTTCCCTTTGACGGTTATTAAAATTGAATTTGTTGAATAACCCGTCTGGCTGCATCGATTATTTTAGATGTATTACAGGTAGTGATGGTAGTTGCACTTCAATGAGCTTGTGATCTGAGTATGTGGTATCTGAGATTGTAATGTCTCTAATTATTTCTTCATTGTTTGTGAGGATCAAATCTAAAATATTTTCGGTGTTAGTTATTGTATTACCTGCTGGGTGAGCGGACCTTTGGTACATAATGTGTGTAGTTCCCTGACACCTGTGGTAGTGACACACGGTGTGTGTGGAGTCGTGCTGGCCAGGTACATTTGCTCACATCTATTACAGCAGGTGGTGCAAACTCCCAGAGGTGCTATATGTACTAATAAATGTGAATGTAGGCCTGCGGGCCGCGTCAAGCAACAGCCTGTTGGACCAAGCTCTTACAAGTTAAGCCTGGCCCCGGGCCAGGCTTGGGGGTTACTTTGCCTTGAGGTTACCTTGAGATGATTTCGTGGCTTAGCGTCCCCGCGGCCCGGTTCTCGACCAGGCCTCCTGGTTGGTTGTCTGGTCAACCAGGCTGTTGGGCGCGGATCCTCGCAGCCTGACGTATGAGTCACAGCCTGGTTGACCAGGTATCCTTTCTAGGTCTTTATCCAGTTCTCTTTTGAACACTGTGAGGGGTCGGCCAGTTATGCCCCTTATGTGTAGTGGAAGCGTGTTGAACAGTCTCGGGCCTCTGATGTTGATAGTTCTCTCTTGAACACTGTGAGGGGTCGGCCAGTTATGTCCCTTATGTGTAGTGGAAGCGTGTTGAACAGTCTCGGGCCTCTGATGTTGATAGTTCTCTCTTGAACACTGTGAGGGGTCGGCCAGTTATGTCCCTTATGTGTAGTGGAAGCGTGTTGAACAGTCTCGGGCCTCTGATGTTGATAGTTCTCTCTTGAACACTGTGAGGGGTCGGCCAGTTATGTCCCTTATATGTAGTGGAAGCGTGTTGAACAGTCTCGGGCCTCTGATGTTGATAGTTCTCTCTTGAACACTGTGAGGGGTCGGCCAGTTATGTCCCTTATGTGTAGTGGAAGCGTGTTGAACAGTCTCGGGCCTCTGATGTTGATAGTTCTCTCTTGAACACTGTGAGGGGTCGGCCAGTTATGTCCCTTATGTGAAGTGGAAGCGTGTTGAACAGTCTCGGGCCTCTGATGTTGATAGTTCTCTCTTGAACACTGTGAGGGGTCGGCCAGTTATGTCCCTTATGTGAAGCGGAAGCGTGTTGAACAGTCTCGGGCCTCTGATGTTGATAGTTCTCTCTTGAACATTGTGAGGGGTCGGCCAGTTATGACCCTTATGTGAAGTGGAAGCGTGTTGAACAGTCTCGGGCCTCTGATGTTGATAGTTCTCTCTCAGAGTACCTGTTGCACCTCTGCTCTTCAACGGGGGTATTTAGAAGTAGAAGAACTCCCACAACCCCATCCAGGTACCTATAGCATTGTCCTTTCACCTGATGGCTTAACAAGTTGTCAGACCAGCATTGTCGTACTATCAGTCTCTTTATCACCTCGTAGGGTGTCTTGAGTTTCAGGATGATGAGAAGTCCTGCCTTACCATTGATCCTCTTGACTGTTTGCTGCTCGATAAATGTCAAGGTGAATCTGATACCTCTGACGGCCCTCGTGTTATATGTTTTGACTCTCGTATTGGTAGCCCAACCACTTGGGCTGGACGGTAGGTTGACGGTCTGACTTCTTGCAGGTCGGCGTTCATTCTCCGACCGTCCAAGTGGTTGGGCACCATTCCTCCACCCCCGTCCCATCCCAAATCCTTATCCTGACCCCTTCCCAGTGTTATATAGTCGTAATGGCTTGGTGCTTTCTCATAGCTCCCTTCCCCTCTCGTGCTGGCATCGTCAATACTTGCCAGTAATATTTTATTCTGTGACAGCCGGTCTAAAATGTATGCCAGTGTTGCCTGCTTTTTGTTTATAAATACTTACCTTCCCCATGGGTTCAGGTTGAGGTGAAGTAACGTGATATTCTCTGCTGGTTGCAGGTGTGCCCATGATGTATATCCTGGTGTGGTGGCGGTCGTTGCTGCCGTGGGCGGACATCACGGTGCCGGTGCTGCCGTGGACGCACCTCGTCTCCACCGTCAGCCCCTGGGTCGGCTCCACCATCTACCACCTCTTCATGAACCACCGCGCCGGCGAGTCCTGCTACAAGTCCCTCCTCCACCTCGACATGTTCGGCATCTGGATCACTCAAAGCTTCGGTGAGCGCCTCCTGCTCCCAGTCTTCCCCCAGCAAGTGGGCCTCGTGTCTTAGGAACGCTGGGCAAGGTTTTAAGGAGTTTATATTCTACAACAAAAACTATGCATGTGTGTGACCTATAACAAATTATACCAAACTTTACTTGTGTAGACTCGTCTAAGGAAACTTTTGAGCTTGGTAAATGTGGGATGTACGACGACCACATCATGTTGGATTGAGGATGAAATATCTTTTTTTTTTTAATTGTGTTGGAATTTAGATAGCGGTGTGTCCTGGCCTGGCGTAGTAGGATATGAGTCAGGGGCCAGGAAGCAGTAACGCGAGTACTTACGAACCTGGGGCTAGATTCACGAAGAAGATACGCAAACACTTACGAACCTGTCCATCTTTTCTCAGTCTTTGGCGGCTTTGTTTACAATTATTAAACAGTTAAGGAGTTTCGAAGCTCCAGGATGATGTTTATAACAATAACAACAACAACAACAGTTGATTGGCAAGTTTTCACTCTAGTAAACTGTTTAATAAATGTAACCAAAGCCGTCAAAGATTGAGGAAAGATGTACGTGTTCGTAAGTAATTGCGTAACTGCTTCGTCAATCTGGCCCCAGTCCATCTTTTCTCAATCTTTGGTGGCTATGTTTACATTTATTAAACAGTTAATGAGCTCCGAAGCACCAGGAGGCTGTTTATAACAATAACAACGGTGGATTAGGAAGTTCTCATGTTTGTAAACTGTTTAATAAATGTAAACAAAGCCGTCACAGATAGAGGACGGATGTACACGTTTATAAGTACTTACGTAACTGCTTCGTGAATCTGGCCTGGGGTTCGTAAGTACTTGCGTAACTGCTTCGCGAATCTGGCCCCAGGAATGTATCCTAGAATGGTGAGTGGTACACTTGTGTCGGGTGAATATCGTCAAGTGTGAATGCTAAAGAAGAAAACATATCTTAGGGAGTATTCTTCTTCGCACAGTACATAGCAGAGTGTGATAGGTTTTTCAGAGGAAGAATTTCAAGGAGACTGTGCTGTGTCTTCAGAGGTGTAAGTTAGAGTCAACAACAGGGAGGCTTCCAGGAAGACATCCTCGGAAGACTTACTTGCGGTTTGGGGTAAGCTCTTAATATACAAAGTAAGCTTTCGGTGAAGAAGTCATACGAAAACTTTCTAGGTTTTTAAGGAAGATTACATAGATAACTACTTACTCTTTTATGGAAGATGTCTTACGAAAGCTGTCTATCATTTGGGAAAGATGTATTTGAAAAATCTGAGTATTTTGAACAAAATCCCATAGAAAATCTAGCTAGGTTGATGTATAATACACCCTATGAAGATGGGTTAGAATATTATGGAAAATCTAGAACAAAACTACATCTAGCTTTAGGCCAGCAGGCAGTGAAGAGGGATCTCTCACAGACGACAACGATGAAATGAGTGAAATGTTGAGGCTACAGTACGAGTCAACCTGTCCTCTTAAAAAGAACGTCGCTTTTGGCCGTTTGCTCGTATGGCCGAATTTGGACGTAATTTGAAAATGAAAAAAATATGAAAATAAATTTGGGATTTTTTTTTCAACAACAGTAAGTTAAGGGTCCTCTGATAGGTTAGGAGGGCAGGAAATTCTCTTAAAGTTTCAAAACGTTATGAAAAACGTTAATTTAAAGTGTCCTCTCATAACCTCTGCGCGTACGCCGGACGACTCAAATAAAAAACGGAACAGAACGTCACTTTTGTGAGTCGATTTCATTTCAAATTACGTCGAAATTTGGCCATATCACGCAAACGAGCCAAAAGTGACGTTCTTTTTAAGAGGACGGGTTGACGAGTCTGTCTTCAATGAACCCTTAAATACACTCAACATCGATGATTCAAACGAATTCTTCATTAATGTTATGTCAACATCAAACCATATTTGAGGTGTCACCCTA
The DNA here is from genome assembly GCA_020271785.1 of Procambarus virginalis. Classification (NCBI taxonomy): domain Eukaryota; kingdom Metazoa; phylum Arthropoda; class Malacostraca; order Decapoda; family Cambaridae; genus Procambarus; species Procambarus virginalis. The sequence goes on from WNGS01096316.1 coordinate 31,246, forward strand.
ACCCAACTAGGTTTTGAGGTTGTTATACACATTATGCCCATAATGCACCCCGCACCAGGCCCTGATTCATCATGGAATTTCATATTCAATTCCCAAATTTCAAAAAATCACTATCACAGGTCCTTAAAATTATTGGAGACGGAACCTAGAAAATTATGTTATCCCTCACATGCATAAAACAGCGCAGACAGCACCACTCCATTAAGGAGGTAATAAGGCAAAGACAAAAATTATAGACCGATAGTTCTAATATCACATATCGTAAAGATCTTTGAAAAACTGCTAAGAAGAATGATCACAAAATATATGAAATCAATATCTACATAACCCTGGACAAGATTTGTTCAGTACAGAACACTCTTGCCTCTCACAACTGTAAGACCACTATGACATGGTCTTACAGGCCATGCAAGACAAGCAAAACACTCGTGTAGCAAAACATTACACTGATTTTATGTAAGCAGGCGATGAGTCACGTGGCTAAAGTATATTGACCTGACCACACACTAGAAGGTGTTTCCCTTTCTCTCAGAAAATTTATTATTAAGAAATACCTGAAGCAAAATTTTGGGTCTGGGAAAAATTACTTCGCTCATTAGAAATTCGAGAGAAATCACACCAAATATTTCACACTTGACTCCTTGTATATCATCTCAGCTTGTCTATACGTGCTAATATTTTGTAAAGCATTTATTGTAATGATTGCGGATGATGCTAAGATACTGGAGAAGATAGGAGACGCAGGCGATAGTAATGCCCTTCAAATTGATCAACATAAAATTAGTGCTTGGAGCGTCAAGTGGCAAATGGAATTCAGTGTGAACATATGCCATGTCATGGAATGTGGAATCGGAGACAATAGACCACACACAACTTACCAATTATGTGGAAAGTAATTACAGAACTCTAATAAAGAAAGAGACCTAAGGGGGGGGGGGGTTGGATAGTAAACTGTCGCCAGAGGAACACATAAAGAACATTGTGAGAGGAACGGACGCGTCGCTTTCCAACTTCAGACTTGCTGTTAATTATATGGATGGTGAAATACTAAAGGAACTGTTCATGACTTTTGTGAGACCAAAACTGGAATATGCAGCAGTTGTATGGTGACCAAATCTCAAGAAGCACATCAATAAACTGGAAAAGGTGCAACGGCATGCTATAAAATGGCTTCCGGAACTGAAAAACAAGAGTTACGAGGAGACACTAGAGGCGTTAAACATGTTAAAACTAGACGATAGAAGAAAAAGAGGAGATGTGATCACTACATACAAATACTAACAGGAATCGACCAATTGTCAAAGAAGAATTTCTGAAATCAGCAACTTCACGATACAAAAGGACACAGATTCAAGCTAAAGAAAAAGGTGCCGACAAAATATTAGAAAGTATTCTTACACAAACAGAGTGGTAGACGGTTGGAACAAGTTAGGTGAGAAGATGGTGGAGGCCAAGACCGTCTTTAGCTTCAAAGCGTTATATGACAAAGAGTACTGGGAAGGAGCGGGACACCACGAGCGTGGCTCTCATCCTGTAACTACACTTAGGTAACTACACACTAAGGTCCTCGCGGCTGAGTGGACAGCACTCGTGGGTCGTAATCCCAAGAGCCCGTGTTAAATTCCCGGCCGAGGCGGAAACAATGGGCACAGCTTCGTTCACTCTGATGTCCCTGTTCACCTATCAGTAAATAGGTACCTGGGAGTTAGACAACTGCTATGAGCTGTTTCCCGGGGAAGTGTGTGTGTGTGTTTACTATTTGCATATACTATTTATGCCTGTAGAATCGAGCTATTAGCTCTTGGACCACGCCTTTCTAACCAATCTATTTGTCCTCTAGTTTTCTCCATTATATATATATTCCTCTCTAGCACCACACACACACCACACACACAAACACATACACACACACACACCACACACACACCACAACACATACACACACATCACAAACACAACACACAAACACAACACAGCACACACACACATACACACACACACACACACACACCTGTGTGTGTGTGTGTGTGTGTGTGTGTGTGTGTGTGTGTGTGTGTGTGTGTGGTGTGTGTGTGTGTGGTGTGTTGTGTGTGGTGTCACAGCCTCCCTGTGACGACGCGCGAAAGAGACCTGGGTGTGGACGTAAGACCTAATCTATCTCCTGGAGGCACATATAAATTAGGATAACGACAGCAGCGTACTCTACACAGCAAAAGTTAGAACATCATTCAGAAACCTAAGTAAAGAGGCATTTAGGGCGCTTTACACCGCCAGTGAGGCCAGTCCTAGAGTATGCCGCCTCATCATGCAACCCGTCCTCGACTCAAGTCCATTACATCCAGCGGTCAACCCCACAGACGCATTCATAAATTTTAACATGCCGTTCATTCAAAACGGGAATTTTCTCAATATAAATTATATTATAATATATTAGCATATTGTGTATATATAGGCATAGGATAGGTTAGGTCAGGTGTTTAGGTTCTGTTGGCGATTATTTGTATTTTGTAGTACGTGGGTGAAGCATTTATAGCGTTGTGATTCGAACAAATTCGTCAGTGAAGCACTTGTCCGGATATGTTCGAACGCCAGCAGTTGTGAGTCGTGTGTAAACCGCTTTTCATTCATAACCAGGTGGGTTTGGCGGGTGCATGGAATCACTTTTGGATCTTTGTTTGGAGGACGGGCTGCATCATGGAGTCCCCATCTGAAGAAGCATATAATGAAACTGGAAAGGTTCAGAGGTTTGTAACGAGACTCGTCCCAGAGCTACGAGGGATGGGGTATGAGGAGCGCCTGAGGGAACTGTGCCTTACGACACTAGAAAGGAGAAGGGAGAGGGGGGACATGATAGGAACGTATAAAATAGTCAGAGGGATTGACAGAGTGGACATAGACGAAATGTTCACACGGAATAGTAACAGAACGAGGGGGACATGGATGGAAGTTGGGAAACCCAGATGCAGTCACAGAGATTTAGGAACTTTTCTTTTAGCGTAGAGAGTAGTGGAAAATGGAATGCACAATAAACGGTTTGTATACTGCAAAGTCGGATATTATGTCCCACACTCCGTCTCCTCTCACATACTATCATTAAGCTATCTCTATCTTACATACGATATCTGTGCATGGGGTTCCACTACTGCAAATTACCTCAAGCCAATCATCACCCAGCAAAAATCAGCTATCAGAACTATAACAAATTCTATCTTCAGGCAACACACAGGTCCCTCGACTTATATCCCTAAACATGGTAAACATACACTCATTCCACACATTCTCTTCGTGCTATTTACTTACAAAATCTATTCCTAAATTCTAGTCCTGTTTTGAAACGCTTCCGATAGATGTATCAAGCATCCTACACGAAATATATATATCTTTGATATTCACAGAGTCATACTAAATCTATGCAACATGCCATGCAAATAAAAGTACCCAGTATATGGAACTGACTCCTTAATATATCATAAAATGGTCCGACCTATTGTTATTATAAAACAGAACTATAAAGTATCTAATTTGATCTTCACAGTATCCCACCTTGTGCGTATCAACCATCAGTATCTTGTGCTACCCACTCAACCTGTGTATTACAATGTAGAAATACAACTTCTCTATGATTACATCTTCACTCTAACTACAAATACATCACTATAATTGTATCTCATTATAAAGATATCATATGAATTCAAATTGTTACAATGTGCCTATTACGTTCATTTAATCGCTTTTGGACCTACGTTCTGTGCAATCTATTGGATTTGCAAGACTGTTCTACTCACCCACCCACACAAGTGCTCCCTTAACACCCCGCTGAACCGTCATGTAATGATTACAAGTGTGCACAGAAGCCAGGAGTGTAGCGGGGTGTTGGGTGCGTGTAGGTCTCCTAACACTTCTTACACTTATGATGCTATCGCTGGCAGACATGACACCGTGCTCCCAGTGGGTTCATGCCCAGGTGGCCCACAGAAGCTCCCAGTGGGTTCATGCCCAGGTGGCCCACACAACTTTGAGAAACAAAGACTATTACCCAGAACTGCTGTCATAATACTGTATAAGATACTGAGGGTCACAGACCATGGCCAGACTGCTGTCATAATACTGAACAAGCTACTGAGGGTCACAGACCATGGCCAGACTGTTGTGATAATACTGTACAAGATACTGAGGGTCACAGACCATGGCCAGACTGCTGTCATAATACTGTACAAGATACTGATGGGGACACTAAGAAACACTGAGGGAATACAAAATACAACAAGGGATAAAGATGGTGAAGCACAAGTAGGGAACAGGCAGCCCTCTACACCACACAGAGCTAACAATGGAAGGTGTGTGGTAACTCCTTTAAGACACTTGCGGAAGAGTTTAGGGATTTTATGTACATTTGTAACACATTTCCCCTGAGTTGTACATAATTACCTACACACACAGACAAACAAACAAAGTACAAACTGTATTATGTCCCAGTGACACACCGTTATGGGATAACATAATCAAACTAATGACATTAAACATTGAACAAAATTCAGGAGCTGATAGTTCAGAGATCCACGATAGCACTGGAAGGACATTGTG
>WNGS01096316.1:35854-58828 GCA_020271785.1 Procambarus virginalis
TCTGCTGATCCACGTGCCTCCTGGAGTCTCTGCTGATCCACGTGGCCTCCTGGAGTCTCTGCTGATCCACGTGGCCTCCTGGAGTCTCTGCTGATCCACGTGGCCTCCTGGAGTCCCTGCTGATCCACGTGGCCTCCTGGAGTCTCTGCTGATCCACGTGGCCTCCTGGAGTCTGTGCTGATCCACGTGGCCTCCTGGAGTCTCTGCTGATCCTCGTGGCCTCCTCCTGGAGTCTCTACTGATCCACGTGGCCTCCTGGAGTCTCTGCTGATCCTCGTGGCCTCCTCCTGGAGTCTCTACTGATCCACGTGGCCTCCTGGAGTCTCTGCTGATCCACGTGGCCTCCTCTTGGAGTCTCTGCTGATCCACGTGGCCTCCTGGAGTCTCTGCTGATCCACGTGGCCTCCTGGAGTCTCTGCTGATCCACGTGGCCTCCTCCTGGAGTCTCTGCTGATCCACATGGCCTCCTGGAGTCTCTGCTGATCCACGTGGCCTCCTGGAGTCTCTGCTGAGTCACGTGGCCTCCTGGAGTCTCTGCTGATCCACTTGGCCTCCTGGAGTCTCTGCTGATCCACGTGGCCTCCTGGAGTCTCTGCTGATCCACGTGGCCTCGGGAGTCTCTGCTGATCCACGTGGCCTCCTGGAGTCTCTGCTGATCCACGTGGCCTCCTGGAGTCTCTGCTGATCCACGTGGCCTCTTGGAGTCTCTGCTGATCCACGTGGCCTCCTGGAGTCTCTGCTGATCCACGTGGCCTCCTGGAGTCTCTGCTGATCCACGTGGCCTCCTGGAGTCTCTGCTGATCCACGTGGCCTCCTGGAGTCTCTGCTGATCCACGTGGCCTCCTGGAGTCTCTGCTGATCCACGTGGCCTCCTGGAGTCTCTGCTGATCCACGTGGCCTCCTGGAGTCTCTGCTGATCCACGTGGCCTCCTGGAGTCTCTGCTGATCCACGTGGCCTCCTCCTGGAGTCTCTGCTGATCCACGTGGCCTCCTCCGGAGTCTCTGCTGATCCACGTGGCCTCCTGGAGTCTCTGCTGATCCAAGTGGCCTCCTGGAGTCTCTGCTGATCCACGTGGCCTCCTCCTGGAGTCTCTGCTGATCCACGTGGCCTCCTGGAGTCTCTGCTGATCCACGTGGCCTCCTGGAGGTTCTGCTGATCCACGTGGCCTCCTGGAGTCTCTGCTGATCCACGTGGCCTCCTGAAGTCTCTGCTGATCCACGTGGCCTCCTGGAGGTTCTGCTGATCCACGTGGCCTCCTGGAGTCTCCACCGCTCCACGTGGCTTCCCAGTCAACGATTTTTCTTAGTCAATACTGCCAAGTCCGTTGACTGTCACGTCCGTTGACTGTCACGTCCTTTGACTGTCACGTTCCTTGACTGTCACGTCCGTTGACTGTCACGCCTTTGACTGTCACGTTCCTTGACTGTCACGTCCGTTGACTGTCACGTCCGTTGACTGTCACGTCCGTTGACTGTCACGTTCCTTGACTGTCACGTCCGTTGACTGTCACGTCCGTTGACTGTCACGTCCGTTGACTGCCACGTCCGTTGACTGTCACGTTCCTTGACTGTCACGTCCGTTGACTGTCACGTCCGTTGGCTGTCACGTCCGTTGACTGTCACGTCCGTTGACTGTCACGTCCGTTGACTGTCACGTCCGTTGACTGTCATGTCCGTTGACTGTCACGTCCTTGACTGTCACGTCCGTTGACTGTCACGTCCGTTGACTGTCACGTCCGTTGACTGTCACGCCCGTTGACTGTCACGTCCGTTGACTGTCACGTCCGTTGACTGTCACGTCCGTTGACTGTCACGTTCCTTGACTGTCACGTCCGTTGACTGTCACGTCCGTTGACTGTCACGTCCGTTGACTGTCACGTCCGTTGACTGTCACGTCCGTTGACTGTCACGTCCGTTGACTGTCACGTCCGTTGACTGTCACGTCCGTTGACTGTCATGTCCGTTGACTGTCACGTTCCTTGACTGTCACGTCCGTTGACTGTCACGTCCGTTGACTGTCACGTCCGTTGACTGTCACGTCCGTTGACTGTCACGTCCCTTGACTGTCACGTCCGTTGACTGTCACGTCCCTTGACTGTCACGTCCCTTGACTGTCACGTCCCTTGACTGTCACGTCCCTTGACTGTCACGTCCGTTGACTGTCACGTCCGTTGACTGTCACGTCCGTTGACTGTCACGTCCCTTGACTGTCACGTCCGTTGACTGTCACGTTCGTTGACTGTCACGTTCCTTGACTGTCACGTCCGTTGACTGTCACGTCCGTTGACTGCCACGTCCGTTGACTGTCACGTTCCTTGACTGTCACGTCCGTTGACTGTCACGTCCGTTGACTGTCACGTTCCTTGACTGTCACGTCCGTTGAATGTCACGTCCGTTGACTGTCACGTCCGTTGACTGTCACGTTCGTTGACTGTCACGTCCGTTGACTGTCACGTCCGTTGACTGTCACGTTCCTTGACTGTCACGTCCGTTGACTGTCACGTCCGTTGACTGTCACGTCCGTTGACTGTCACGTCCGTTGACTGTCACGTCTGTTGACTGTCACGTCCGTTGACTGTCACGTCCGTTGACTGTCATGTCCGTTGACTGTCACGTCTGTTGACTGTCACGTCCGTTGACTGTCACGTCCGTTGACTGTCACGTCCGTTGACTGTCACGTCCGTTGACTGTCACGTCCGTTGACTGTCACGTCTGTTGACTGTCACGTCCGTTGACTGTCGCGTCCGTTAACTGTCACGTCCATTGACTGTCACGCCCGTTGACTGTCACGTCCCTTGACTGTCACGTCCGTTGACTGTCACGTCCGTTGACTGTCACGTCCGTTGACTGTCACGTCCGTTGACTGTCACGTCCGTTGACTGTCACGTCCGTTGACTGTCACGTCCGTTGACTGTCACGTCCGTTGACTGTCACGTCCGTTGACTGTCACGTCCCTTGACTGTCACGTCCCTTGACTGTCACGTCCGTTGACTGTCACGTCCGTTGACTGTCACGTCCGTTGACTGTCACGTCCCTTGACTGTCACGTCCGTTGACTGTCACGTCCGTTGACTGTCACGTCCGTTGACTGTCACGTCCCTTGACTGTCACGTCCGTTGACTGTCACGTCCCTTGACTGTCACGTCCCTTGACTGTCACGTCCCTTGACTGTCACGTCCGTTGACTGTCACGTCCCTTGACTGTCACGTCCGTTGACTGTCACGTCCGTTGACTGTCACGTCCGTTGACTGTCACGTCCGTTGACTGTCACGTCCGTTGACTGTCACGTCCGTTGACTGTCACGTCCGTTGACTGTCACGTCCGTTGACTGTCACGTCCGTTGACTGTCACGTCCGTTGACTGTCACGTCCGTTGACTGTCACGTCCGTTGACTGTCACGNTCCTCAACCCCTCGACCACCGTGACTGTACAAAAGTCATTGGTAGCCGCGGCAATATCCCCAACGTCCCGACAGCACTTGGTGGTAAGCTTGGCCAGAGATATCTCATCGAATCACCTCACTTTGTGGGCCACGCGAGCTACACAAACAAGGCTGAAAAGTTGAAAACCCTTCAAAAGATAACCCATGAAGAAGGTTGTGATTGAGAAGTGAGACAGCGAGCAGCGGCGGCGTGTATAACAGCCTGGATGATCAGCCCCACAAGGAAGGAACCGCCTCGAGGGCCCCGGCCTCGTTAGTGCGGCACCCCGGCTTCAACATTCCCCACACGGCCGCCAATTACTCTCCAGCAGTTGTGGTGCGGCCAGGGCGGGCGGCCAGGGCGGGCGGCCAGGGCGGACGGCCAGGGCGGACGGCCAGGACGGCCAGGGCGGGCAGGGCGGGCGGCCAGGGCGGGCGGCCAGGACGGGCGGCCAGGACGGGCGGCCAGGGCGGGCGGCCAGGGCGGGGCGGGCGGCCAGGGCGGACGGCCAGGGCGGACGGCCAGCACGGACGGGCGGCCAGGGCGGGCGGCCAGGGCGGACGGCCAGGACGGACGGACGGCCGGCCAGGACGGACGGACGGACGGACGGCCAGGACGGCCAGGACGGCCAGGGCGGACGGCCAGGGCGGACGGCCAGGACGGACGGACGGCCAGGGCGGGCGGCCAGGGCGGGCGGCCAGGGCGGGCGGCCAGGGCGGGCGGCCAGGGCGGGCGGCCAGGGCGGGCGGCCAGGGCGGGCGGCCAGGGCGGACGGCCAGGGCGGACGGCCAGGACGGGCGCCGCCGCACTCACCTGGGGCAGTTGGCTCTGGGTTGGGTCTCAGGGCTCCAGCTCTCTCGGTCCCAGCTCTAACTGCTAGCTCTTTGACCCCCCCCCCCCCCCCTCCAGGACGACGAGGAGGGGGGGAGGAAGAGGACGGGGAGGAGGAAGAGGACGGGAAGAAGGAAGAGGAGGTGGTGGAAGGGGGGGGAGTGAAGTGAAACAGAGAGGAACCCAAAATACTAGTTCTCGTATGCAAAAACGAGAAGAAAAACAGCATCCAGCACCGGGCCCGTGAGCAAGAGTGACGGAACCTTCACTCCTGACAAGGAAGAAATGAGTGAAATACTGAAGCTTCAGAACAATTCTGTCGTCAGTGAACCCTTGACCACAGTGATGATCGACGATCCAAATGAATACTTCATGAATGTGATACCAACCATCGAACCCCCATTTAAGATGTCACCCTAACCCAAGTGGACTTTGATTTTGAAGTAGCCATAGAGAGCATGCCCGTGCACTCTGCACCAAGCCCTGACTTGTGGAATTTTATATTTAACAATAAGTGCAAAACGCCTCTTATCAGAGACGCTAAACAACTTTTGGAGACGGAGCCTAGATGCTGGCGTCATCAATGACATACTTAAACAGCGGAGATCGCGCCATTTTACAAAGGAGGTACTAAAGCAGATGCAAACAATTATAGACCAATAGCTCTAACCTCACACATCATAAAAATCTTTGAAAAAGAGTGCTAAGTAAGATTACAAATCACATGAATCACACCAGCTCCATAGCCCTGGACAACACGGGTACAGAACAGGGCCTACAGGAACAGAACTTGCTTATCACAATTGCTAGATCACTATGACATGGCGTTAGATGCCACGGAAGACACGCAAAACGTAGCGTTATATACACAGACTTTGCAAAAGGTTTAGACAAATGTGACCATGGTGTCATTGCGCACAAAATGCGCGCAAAAGGAATTACTGGTAAAGTAGGGAGATGGATCATCAACTTCCTAACGAACAGAAAGCAGAGTGTAATAGTCAACACAGTCATATCCTTATCATCTACTGTGAAGAGCTCAGTCCCCCCAGGGTACTGTGCTGGCTCCCATACTTTTTCTCATCCTAATATCAGACATAGACAAGGATACAAACTACAGTATCATCATTTACAGATGACACTAGGATCAGCATGCGAGTAGACAACATACAGGACACGACAAACCTCCAATCAGATGAAAATCGTGTCTTTCAATGGTCCACAGATAATAATATGATCTTTAATGAAAATATGTTCCAGCTCCTGCGCTATGGAAAAAAAATTTAAATTTAAAAACGGAAACCATCTATAAAACGGAATCAAATCACACTATAGTACTTCTGTACTCATGTGGAAGACCTTACCTTTACAGAACACCATAAAGTAGCCGTTACAACGACAAGAAAAATTACAGGTTGGATAACAAGGACCTTCCAAACAAGGGATGCCATACCAATGATGATACTTTTCAACACACTAGTGCTCTCTAGGGTGGAGTATTGTTGCACTCAAACAGCTTAATGCAAAGCCGGAGGAATTGCTGACCTGGAGAGCGTGTAAAGATCCTTTAACGCTAGAAACCACTATATAACTGGGACTGATTAAAAGTTCTAAATCTGTATTCTCTTGAGCGCAGGCGGGAGAGATACATAATAATTTACACGTGATTACAATAAGAAATGTTCAATAAATAGTGGTTCATAATAATTTACACAATAAGTTCAACACTAGAGGGGCCTGGTCGACGACCGGGCCGAGGGGACGCAAAGTCCCGGAAACACTTCATGGTAACTTCAAAGGGCTGGTCCCAAACCTGCACACAGAAATAACATCACATGAGACCAGGAGGCATGGCAGGATGTGCAGAATACCCCCGTTGAAGAGCAGAGGTGCAACAGGTACTCTGAGAGAGAACTCTATCAACATCAGAGGCCCGAGACTGTTCAACACGCTTCCACTACACATAAGGGACATAACTGGCCGACCCCTCACAGTGTTCAAGAGAGAACTATCAACATCAGAGGCCCGAGACTGTTCAACACGCTTCCACTACACATAAGGGACATAACTGGCCGACCCCTCACAGTGTTCAAGAGAGAACTATCAACATCAGAGGCCCGAGACTGTTCAACACGCTTCCACTACACATAAAGGACATAACTGGCCGACCCCTCACAGTGTTCAAGAGAGAACTATCAACATCAGAGGCCCGAGACTGTTCAACACGCTTCCACTACACATAAGGGACATAACTGGCCGACCCCTCACAGTGTTCAAGAGAGAACTATCAACATCAGAGGCCAGAGACTGTTCAACACGCTTCCACTACACATAAGGGACATAACTGGCCGACCCCTCACAGTGTTCAAGAGAGAACTATCAACATCAGAGGCCCGAGACTGTTCAACACGCTTCCACTACACATAAGGGACATAACTGGTCGACCCCTCACAGTGTTCAAGAGAGAACTATCAACATCAGAGGCCCGAGACTGTTCAACACGCTTCCACTACACATAAGGGACATAACTGGCCGACCCCTCACAGTGTTCAAGAGAGAACTATCAACATCAGAGGCCCGAGACTGTTCAACACGCTTCCACTACACATAAGGGACATAACTGGCCGACCCCTCACAGTGTTCAAGAGAGAACTATCAACATCAGAGGCCCGAGACTGTTCAACACGCTTCCACTACACATAAGGGACATAACTAGCCGACCCCTCACAGTGTTCAAGAGAGAACTTGGCCGTGTAGGGTGTGTGACCGGCCGTGTAGGGTATTCACCTAATTGTGCTTGCGGGGGTTGAGCTCTGGCTCTTTGGTCCCGCCTCTCAACCGTCAATCAACTGATGTACAGATTCGGTCAGTTAGGAATTTTCTCATCTCCTCATAGTTTCCCTTCCGGAATGCCGGTCTCTTGTTTTCTGGTCCCTTCCTTGAGTACATTAACCCTTCTTCGACCAGACATTTAAACAACAGTACACTGTGATCACTCATACCCACGGGTGTGTGTGTGATCGTGGAGTGGTGTGTGACCGGCCGTGTAGGGTGCGTGACCGGCCGTGTAGGGTGTGTGACCGGCCGTGTAGGGTGTGTGACCGGCCGTGTAGGGTGCGTGACCGGCCGTGTAGGGTGTGTGACCGGCCGTGTAGGGTGTGTGACCGGCCGTGTAGGGTGTGTGACCGGCCGTGTAGGGTGCGTGACCGGCCGTGTAGGGTGTGTGACCGGCCGTGTAGGGTGTGTGACCGGCCGTGTAGGGTGTGTGACCGGCCGTGTAGGGTGCGTGACCGGCCGTGTAGGGTGCGTGACCGGCCGTGTAGGGTGTGTGACCGGCCGTGTAGGGTGCGTGACCGGCCGTGTAGGGTGTGTGACCGGCCGTGTAGGGTGCGTGACCGGCCGTGTAGGGTGTGTGACCGGCCGTGTAGGGTGTGTGACCAGCCGTGTAGGGTGTGTGACCAGCCGTGTAGGGTGTGTGACCGGCCGTGTAGGGTGTGTGACCGGCCGTGTAGGGTGTGTGACCAGCCGTGTAGGGTGTGTGACCAGCCGTGTAGGGTGTGTGACCGGCCGTGTAGGGTGTGTGACCGGCCGTGTAGGGTGCGTGACCGGCCGTGTAGGGTGCGTGACCGGCCGTGTAGGGTGTGTGACCGGCCGTGTAGGGTGTGTGACCGGCCGTGTAGGGTGTGTGACCGGCCGTGTAGGGTGCGTGACCGGCCGTGTAGGGTGCGTGACCGGCCGTGTAGGGTGCGTGACCGGCCGTGTAGGGTGTGTGACCAGCTGTGTAGGGTGTGTGACCACCCGTGTAGGGTGTGTGACCGGCCGTGTAGGGTGCGTGACCGGCCGTGTAGGGTGCGTGACCGGCCGTGTAGGGTGTGTGACCACCCGTGTAGGGTGTGTGACCAGCCGTGTAGGGTGTGTGACCAGCCGTGTAGGGTGTGTGACCAGCCGTGTAGGGTGCGTGACCAGCCGTGGAGGGTGCGTGACCAGCCGTGTAGGGTGTGTGACCGGCCGTGTAGGGTGTGTGACCGGCCGTGTAGGGTGAGTGACCAGCGGTGTAGGGTGCGTGACCACCCATGTAGGGTGTGTGACCGGCCGTGTAGGGTGTGTGACCGGCCGTGTAGGGTGCGTGACCAGCCGTGTAGGGTGTGTGACCGGCCGTGTAGGGTGTGTGACCAGCCGTGTAGGGTGTGTGACCGGCCGTGTAGGGTGCGTGACCAGCCGTGTAGGGTGTGTGACCGGCCGTGTAGATTGCGTGACCAGCCGTGTAGGGTGTGTGACCGGCCGTGTAGGGTGCGTGACCAGCCGTGTAGGGTGCGTGACCAGCCGTGTAGGGTGCGTGACCAGCCGTGTAGGGTGTGTGACCAGCCGTGTAGGGTGCGTGACCAGCCGTGTAGAGTGTGTGACCAGCCGTGTAGGGTGTGTGACCGGCCGTGTAGGGTGCGTGACCAGCCGTGTAGGGTGTGTGACCAGCCGTGTTGGTGTGTGACCGGCCGTGTAGGGTGCGTGACCAGCCGTGTAGGGTGTGTGACCGGCCGTGTAGGGTGTGTGACCAGCCGTGTAGGGTGCGTGACCAGCCGTGTAGGGTGCGTGACCACCCGTGTAGGGTGCGTGACCAGCCGTGTAGGGTGTGTGACCAGCCGTGTAGGGTGTGTGACCAGCCGTGTAGGGTGTGTGACCAGCGTGTAGGGTGCGTGACCAGCCGTGTAGGGTGCGTGACCGGCCGTGTAGGGTGTGTGACCAGCCGTGTAGGGTGTGTGACCAGCCGTGTAGGGTGTGTGACCAGCCGTGTAGGGTGTGTGACCAGCCGTGTAGGGTGCGTGACCAGCCGTGTAGGGTGTGTGACCAGCCGTGTAGGGTGCGTGACCAGCCGTGTAGGGTGTGTGACCAGCCGTGTAGGGTGTGTGACCACCGTGTAGGGTGTGTGACCAGCCGTGTAGGGTGCGTGACCAGCCGTGTAGGGTGCGTGACGAGCCGTGTAGGGTGCGTGACCAGCCGTGTAGGGTGTGTGACCAGCTGTGTAGGGTGCGTGACCAGCCGTGTAGGGTGTGTGACCGGCCGTGTAGGGTGCGTGACCAGCCGTGTAGGGTGTGTGACCAGCTGTGTAGGGTGCGTGACCAGCCGTGTAGGGTGCGTGACCAGCCTTGTAGGGTGTGTGACCAGCCTTGTAGGGTGCGTGACCAGCCGTGTAGGGTGCGTGACCAGCCGTGTAGGGTGCGTGACCAGCCGTGTAGGGTGCGTGACCAGCCGTGTAGGGTGTGTGACCAGCCGTGTAGGGTGCGTGACCAGCCTTGTAGGGTGCGTGACCAGCCGTGTAGGGTGCGTGACCAGCCGTGTAGGGTGCGTGACCAGCCTTGTAGGGTGTGTGACCAGCCGTGTAGGGTGCGTGACCAGCCGTGTAGGGTGTGTGACCAGCCGTGTAGGGTGCGTGACCAGCCTTGTAGGGTGTGTGACCAGCCTTGTAGGGTGCGTGACCAGCCGTGTAGGGTGTGTGACCAGCCGTGTAGGGTGCGTGACCAGCCTTGTAGGGTGTGTGACCAGCCTTGTAGGGTGCGTGACCAGCCGTGTAGGGTGCGTGACCAGCCGTGTAGGGTGCGTGACCAGCCTTGTAGGGTGTGTGACCAGCCTTGTAGGGTGTGTGACCAGCCGTGTAGGGTGCGTGACCAGCCTTGTAGGGTGTGTGACCAGCCGTGTAGGGTGCGTGACCACCCGTGTAGGGTGCGTGACCAGCCGTGTAGGGTGTGTGACCACCCGTGTAGGGTGCGTGACCAGCCGTGTAGGGTGCGTGACCAGCCGTGTAGGGTGTGTGACCAGCCGTGTAGGGTGTGTGACCAGCCGTGTAGGGTGCGTGACCAGCCGTGTAGGGTGCGTGACCACCCGTGTAGGGTGCGTGACCAGCCGTGTAGGGTGTGTGACCAGCCGTGTAGGGTGTGTGACCACCCGTGTAGGGTGCGTGACCAGCCGTGTAGGGTGCGTGACCAGCCGTGTAGGGTGTGTGACCAGCCGTGTAGGGTGTGTGACCAGCCGTGTAGGGTGCGTGACCAGCCGTGTAAGGTGCGTGACCACCCGTGTAGGGTGCGTGACCAGCCGTGTAGGGTGTGTGACCAGCCGTGTAGGGTGTGTGACCACCCGTGTAGGGTGCGTGACCAGCCGTGTAGGTGCGTGACCAGCCGTGTAGGGTGTGTGACCAGCCGTGTAGGGTGCGTGACCAGCTGTGTAGGGTGCGTGACCAGCCGTGTAGGGTGCGTGACCACCCGTGTAGGGTGTGTGACCGGCCGTGTAGGGTGTGTGACCAGCTGTGTAGGGTGCGTGACCAGCCTTGTAGGGTGTGTGACCGTCGTAATAATCTTCCTGCTGCAAGATAATAATGGTCTGATTTTCCTGGTAAACTTATACAAATATATTATATTCATTTGTCAAGCTGCCAGAGTGCAAGGAGCGGCAACTAACAGCCTGGTTGACCATAGCACCACCCAGGCCTGGGCCGCCGCCACATTGCTCTACACACAATGATTTCATTCTTTTAAATTTTTGGAATTTAAATATGCATAAGAAAAGGTGAAACCGACTTACCTCGAAACGTCATTTCCCTGCCTTAGGCCTAAATCTGCCATAAGCCTAATTTTTTCCAAGGCCTATTTGTTCTGTACTATACCTAACACAAATTAGGTTCAGTTGTTGCGTTGTTTATTCATTCCCTTAGGAAGTTAATAGTACAAAATGTGGATTATTGTTGGGTAGAAGAGCCTCTCTCTCTTTGGTTCCCAAGGTAACATGCATCACAAAACTATTTACTCCTGAAGGATTCGAACCCGGACAGCTAGGCTCCATGCCCCTCGGCGTGTCTAGTACTGGTGCCACTACGCCACACTGGCCTCACACATTTTGAAGTCGTCTGACCCTTAACCCATTCCCGCCAGCTCCCAGTGACCATTTTGGAAAATATATATATGATCATGCTGGGGCCCCTCATCATGCTGGGGCCCTTCATCATGCTGGTGCCCTTCATCATGCTGGGGCCCTTCACCATGCTGGGGCCCTTCATCATGCTGGTGCCCTTCATCATGCTGGGGCCCTTCATCATGCTGGGGCCCCTCATCATGCTGGGGCCCTTCATCATGCTGGGGCCCTTCACCATGCTGGGGCCCTTCATCATGCTGGGCCCTTCATCATGCTGTGGCCTTCATCATGCTGGGGCCCTCATCATGCTGGGGCCCTTCATCATGCTGGGGCCCTCATCATGCTGGGGCCCTCATCATGCTGGGGCCCTTCACCATGCTGGGGCCCTCATCATGCTGGGGCCCTCATCATGCTGGGGCCCTCATCATGCTGGTGCCCTTCATCATGCTGGGGCCCTTCATCATGCTGGGGCCCTTCATCATGCTGGGGCCCTTCGTCATGCTGGGGCCCTCATCATGCTGGGGCCCTTCATCATGCTGGGGCCCTTCATCATGCTGGGGCCCTTCATCATGCTGGGGCCCTTCATCATGCTGGGGCCCTTCATCATGCTGAGGCCCCTCATCATGCTGGGGCCCTTCATCATGCTGGGGCCCTTCATCATGCTGGGGCCCTTCATCATGCTGGGGCCCTTCATCATGCTGGGGCCCCTCATCATGCTGGGGCCCTTCATCATGCTGAGGCCCTTCGTCATGCTGGGGCCCTCATCATGCTGGGGCCCTTCATCATGCTGGGGCCCTTCATCATGCTGAGGCCCTCATCATGCTGGGGCCCTTCATCATGCTGGGGCCCTTCATCATGCTGGGGCCCTTCATCATGCTGGGGCCCTTCATCATGCTGGGGCCCTCATCATGCTGAGGCCCCTCATCATGCTGGGGCCCTTCATCATGCTGGGGCCCTCATCATGCTGGGGCCTTCATCATGCTGGGCCCTTCGTCATGCTGGGGCCCTCATCATGCTGGGGCCCCTCATCATGCTGGGGCCTTCATCATGCTGGGGCCCTTCATCATGCTGGGGCCCTTCATCATTTTGGAGCCCTCATCATGCTGGGGGCCTTCATCATGCTGGGGGGCCTTCATCATGCTGGGGCCCTTCATCATGATGGGGCTCTTCATCATGCTGGGGCCCTCATCATGCTGGGGCCCCTCATCATGCTGGGGCCTCATCATGCTGGGCCCTCATCATGCTGGGGCCCTCATCATGCTGGGCCCCTCATCATACTGGGGCACCTCATCATGCTGGGGCCCTTCATCATGCTGAGGCCCTTCATCATGCTGAGGCCCCTCATCATGCTGGGGCCCTTCATCATGCTGGGGCCCTTCATAATGCTGGGGCCCCTCATCATGCTGGGGCCCTTCATCATGCTGGGGCCCCTCATCATGCTGGGGCCCTTCATCATGCTGGGGCCCCTCATCATGCTGGGGCCCTTCATCATGCTGGGGGGCCTTCATCATGCTGGGGCCCTTCATCATGCTGGGGCCCCTCATCATGCTGGGGCCCTTCATCATGCTGGGGGCCTTCATCATGCTGGGGCCCTTCATCATGATGGGGCTCTTCATCATGCTGGGGCCCTCATCATGCTGGGGCCCCTCATCATGCTGGGCCTCATCATGCTGGGCCCTTCATCATGCTGGGGCCCCTCATCATGCTGGGGCCCTTCATCATGCTGGGGCCCTTCATCATGCTGGGGCCCCTCATCATGCTGGGGCCCTTCATGCTGGAGCCCTCATCATGCTGGGGCCCTCATCATGCTGGGGCCCTCATCATGCTGGGGCCCTTCATCATGCTGGGGCCCTTCATCATGCTGGGGCCCTACATCATGCTGGGGCCCTCATCATGCTGGGGCCCTTCATCATGCTGGGCCCTCATCATGCTGGGGCCCACATCATGCTGGGCCCTTCATCATGCTGGGCCCTTCATCATGCTGGTGCCCTTCATCATGCTGGAGCCCTTCATCATGCTGGGGCCTTCATCATGCTGGGCCCTCATCATGCTGGGGCCCTTCATCATGCTGGGGCCCCTCATCATGCTGGGGCCCTTCATCATGCTGGAGCCCTTCATCATGCTGGGGTCCATGCTGGGGCCCTCATCATGCTGGGTCCTTCATCATGCTGGGCCCTCATCATGCTGGGGCCTTCATCATGCTGGGGCCCTCATCATGCTGGGGCCCTTCATCATGCTGGGGCCCTTCATCATGCTGGAGCCCTTCATCATGCTGGGGCCCTTCATCATGCTGGGGCCCTCATCATGCTATGCCCTTCATCATGCTGGGGCCCTCATCATGCTGGGGCCCTTCATCATGCTGGGATCCTCATCATGCTGGGCCTTGATCATGCTGGGGCCCTCATCATGCTGGGATCCCTCATCATGCTGGGCCCTTCATCATGCTGGGGCCCTTCATCATGCTGGGGCCCTTCATCATGCTGGGGCCCTTCATCATGCTGGGCCCTTCATCATGCTGGGCCCCTCATCATGCTGGGGCCCTTCATCATGCTGGGGCCCTCATCTGCTGGCGCCCCTCATCATGCTGGGCCCTTCATCATGCTGGGGCCCTTCATCATTCTGGGGCCCCTCATCATGCTGGGGGCCCTCATCATGCTGGGGCCTTCATCATGCTGGGGCCCCTCATCATGCTGGGGCCCTTCATCATGCTGGGCCCTCATCATGCTGGGGCCCTCATCATGCTGGGGCCCTTCATCATGCTGGGGCCCCTCATCATGCTGGGGCCCTCATCAAGCTGGGGCCCCTCATCATGGGGCCCTTCATCATGCTGGGGCCCTTCATCATGCTGGGGCCCTTCATCATGCAGGGGCCTTCATCATGCTGGGGCCCTTCATCATGCTGGGGCCCTCCATCATGCTGGGGCCCTTCATCATGCTGGGGCCCTTCATCATGCTGGGGCCCCTCATCATGCTGGGGCCCTTCATCATGCTGGGGCCCTCATCATGCAGGGGCCCTTCATCATGCTGGGGCCCTTCATCATGCTGGGGCCCTTCATCATGCTGGGGCCTTCATCATGCTGGGGCCCTCATCATGCTGGGACCTTCATCATGCTGGGGCCCTTCATCATGCTGGGGCCCTTCATCATGCTGGGGCCCTTCATCATGCTGGGGCCCTTCATCATGCTGGGGCCCTCATCATGCTGGGGCCCTCATCATGCTGGGACCCTCATCATGCTGGGGCCCTTATGCTGGGACCCTCATCATGCAGGGGCCCCATCATGCTGGGCCCCTCATCATGCAGGGGTGCCCTCATCATGCTCGGGCCCTTATCATGCTGGGGCCACTCATCATGTTGGGGCCCTCATCATGCATGTGCCCCCCATCATGCTGGGGCCCCTCATCATGCAGGGGCCCTCATCATGCAGGGGGCCCTCATCATGCAGGGCCCTCATCATGCTGGGGCCCTCATATGCAGGGGCCTTCATCATGCAGGGGCCCTCATCATGCTGGGGCCCTCATCATGCAGGGGCCTCATCATGCTGAGGCTTCATCATGCTGGGGCCCTTCATCATGCTGGGGCCCCTCATCATGCTGGGGGCCCTCATCATGCTGGGGCCCGTCATCATTCTGGGGCACTGATCATGCAGGGGGCCCTCATCATGCAGGGCCCTCATCATGCAGGGGCCCTCATCATGCTGGGGCCCTCATCATGGTGGGGCTCTCATCATGCTGGGGCCCTTCATCATGCAGGGGCCCTCATCATGCTGGGGCCCTCATCATGCAGGGGCCCTCATCATGCTGGGGCCCCTCATATGCTGGGGCCCCTCATCATGCTGGGGCCCCCATCATGCTGGGGCCCTCATCATGCAGGGGCCCTCATCATGCTGGGGCCCCTCATCATGCTGGGGCACTCATCATGCTGGGGCCCTCATCATGCTGGGGCCTCATCATGCAGGTGCCCCCATCATGCTGGGGCCCTCATCATGCTGGGGCCCTCTTCAGCATGGGCCCTATCATGCTGGGGCCCTCATCATGCAGGGGCCTTCATCATGCTGGGGCCCTTCATCATGCTGGGGCCCTTCATCATGCTGTGGCCCTTCATCATGCTGGGGCCCTCATCATGCTGGGGCCTTCATCATGGTGGGGCCCTTCATCATGCTGGGGCCCTTCATCATGCTGGGGCCCTTCATCATGTTGGGGCCCTCATCATGCTGGGCCCTCATCATGCTGGGACCTCTCATCATGCTGGGGCCCTCATCATGCTGGGGCCCTCATCATGCTGGGCCCTTCATCATGCTGGGCCCTTCATCATGCTGGGGGCCCTCATCATGCTGGGACCCTCATCATGCTGGGGCCCCTCATTATGCTGGGACCCTCATCATGCAGGGGCCCCATCATGCTGGGGCCCTCATCATGCAGGGGCCCTCATCATGCTGGGCTCTCATCATGCTGGGGCCACTCATTATGTTGGGGCCTCATCATGCAGGTGCCCCCCATCATGCTGGGGCCCTCATCATGCTGGGGCCCTCATCATGCATGGGCCCCCTATCATGCTGGGGCCCTCATCATGCAGGGCCCTCATCATGCAGGGGCCCTCATCATGCAGGGGCCCTCATCATGCTGGGGCCCTCATTATGCAGGGGCCTTCATCATGCAGGGGCCCTCATCATGCTGGGGCCTTCATCATGCTGGGGCCCTTCATCATGCAGGGGCCCTCATCATGAGGGGCTTCATCATGCTGGGGCCCTTCATCATGCTGGGGGCCCCTCATCATGCAGGGGCCCTCATCATGCTGGGGCCCTCATCATGCAGGGGCCCTCATCATGCGGGGCCCTTCATCATGCTGGGGCCCTTCATCATGCTGGGGCCTCATCATGCTGGGGCCCTCATCATGCTGGGGCCCTCATCATGCTGGGCCCTTCATCATGCTGGGGCCCTCATCATGCTGGGGCCCTCATCATGCTGGGGCCCTTCATCATGCTGGGGCCCTCATCATGCTGGGGCCCCTCATCATGCTGGGCCCCTCATCATGCTGGGGCCCTCATCATGCTGGGGCCCTCATCATGCAGGGGCCCTCATCATGCTGGGGCCCCTCATCATGCTGGGGCCCNTCATCATCCAGGGGCCCTCATCATGCAGGGGCCCTCATCATGCTGGGCCCCTCATTATGCTGGGGCCCTCATCATGCAGGGGCCCCCATCATGCTGGGGCCCTCATCATGCAGGGGCCCTCATCATGCTGGGGCCCCTCATCATGCTGGGGCCCTCATCATGCTGGGGCCCTCATCATGCTGGGGCCCTCATCATGCTGGGGCCCTTCATCATGCTGGGGCCCTCATCATGCATGGGCCCCCTATCATGCTGGGGCCTCATCATGCAGGGGCCCTCATCATGCAGGGCCCTCATCATGCAGGGGCCACTCATCATGCTGGGGCCCTCATTATGCAGGGGCCCTCATCATGCTGGGGCCCTTCATCATGCAGAGGCCCTCATCATGCGGGGCCCTCATCATGCTAGGGCCCTCATCATGCAGGGGCCCTCATCATGCAGGGGCCCTCATCATGCAGGGGCCCTCATCATGCTGGGGCCCTTCATCATGCTGGGGCCCTTCATCATGCTGGGGCCCTCATCATGCTGGGGCCCTCATCATGCTGGGGCCCTTCATCATGCAGGGGCCCTCATCATGCTGGGGCCCTTCATCATGCAGGGGCCCTCATCATGCAGGGGCCCTCATCATGCAGGGGCCTCATCATGGTGGGGCTTCATCATGCTGGGGCCCTTCATCATGCAGAGGCCCTCATCATGCTGGGGCCCTTCATCATGCTGGGGCCTCATCATGCAGGGGCCCTCATCATGCAGGGGCCCTCATCATGCTGGGGCCCTCATCATGCAGGGGCCCTCATCATCCAGGGGCCTCATCATGCAGGGGCCCTCATCATGCTGGGGACCCTCATTATGCTGGGACCCTCATCATGCAGGGGCCCCCATCATGCTGGGGCCCTCATCATGCAGGGGCCCTCATCATGCTGGGGCCCCTCATCATGCTTGGGCCACTCATCATGCTGGGGCCCCTCATCATGCTGGGCCCTCATCATGCATGGGCCCCTATCATGCTGGGGCCCTCATCATGCAGGGGCCCTCATCATGCTGGGGCCCTCAATATGCAGGGGCCCCTCATCATGGTGGGGCCCTCATCATGCTGGGGCCCTCATCATGCAGGGGCCCTCATCATGCTGGGGCCCTTCATCATGCAGGGGCCCTCATCATGCTGGGGCCCTTCATCATGCTGGGGCCCTCATCATGCTGGGGCCCTTCATCATGCAGGGGCCCTCATCATGCTGGGGCCCTCATCATGCAGGGGCCCTCATCATGCAGGGGCCCTCATCATGCAGGGGCCCTCATCATGGTGGGGCTCTCATCATGCTGGGGCCTTCATCATGCAGGGGCCCTCATCATGCAGGGGCCCTCATCATGTTGGGGCCCTCATCATGCAGGGACCCTCATCATGCTGGGGCCCTCATCATGCTGGGGCCCTTCATCATGCAGGGGCCATCATCATGCTGGGGCCCTCATCATGCAGGGGCCCTCATCATGCAGGGGCCCTCATCATGCAGGGGCCCTCATCATGCTGGGGCCCTCATCATGCAGGGGCCATCATCATGCTGGGGCCCTTCATCATGCAGGGGCCCTCATCATGCTGGGGCCCTCATCATGCTGGGGCCTCATCATGCTGGGGCCCTTCATCATGCAGGGGCCCTCATCATGCTGGGGCCCTTCATCATGCTGGGGCCCTCATCATGCTGGGGCCCTTCATCATGCAGGGGCCCTCATCATGCTGGGGCCCTCATCATGCAGGGGCCCTCATCATGCAGGGGCCCTCATCATGCAGGGGCCCTTATCATGGTGGGGCCCTTATCATGCTGGGGCCCTTCATCATGCAGGGACCCTCATCATGCTGGGGCCCTCATCATGCAGGGGCCCTCATCATGCAGGGGCCCTCATCATCCAGGGGCCCTCATCATGCTGGGGCCCTCATCATCCATGGGCCCTCATCATGCTGGGGCCCTCATCATCCAGGGGCCCTCATCATCCAGGGGCCCTCATCTCATTAAACCCAACACGGACGCCTAACCCATAAACAATAGTGCCTTTCCTGATTCGTCTGAATATTTTTTGCACAATAAACATCAATATTATTCACTTGTGTTTATTGAAAAGAATGTCCTGCGGCTTGCTGAATGTTACTTGTAACATCTGTGGTAGTGTAGTGGTAAGACACTCGCCTGGCGTTCCGCGAGCGCTATGTCATGGGTTCGTATCCTGGCCGGGGAGGATTTACTGGGCGCAAATCCTTAACTGTAGCCTCTGTTTAACTCAACAGTAAAATGTGTACTTGGCTGTAACGAAGATTCATCGCGGCGGGGATCATATTCCAGGGACCTGCCCGAAACGCTACGCGTACACCCGGCTGTACAAGAATGTAACACCTCTTGTGTATATCTCAAATAATTAGTTGATGTTGCATACTTCATGAACATAACAAAATCTCATCCAAAAATGAGTAACTTTAGGCTTCCGTTTTTTGTTTATATATTGTCACTTGAGAATCATTATCAATAAGTGTGTTTATTCCTTACGCTCATATTCCTCTTTTCCTTGTTTGGATATGATCTTCATATTCACACATGTAATAGTATTTCTACTATTACATGTGCAAATCTTACTGTTTGAATTTGTACTGAATATCGTGTTTAAATTAGATACCTCTAGGGTATTAAATTTAAACACGATATTCAGTACAAATTCAAACAGTAAGATTTGCACATGTAATAGTAGAAATACTATTACATGTGTGAATATGAAGATCATATTCACACATGTATCATATTCAAATCATGTATCTGTGTATTATCATATTCACATGTATCATATTCACACATGTATCATATTCACACATGTATTATCATATTCACATGTATCATATTCACACATGTATCTGTGTATTATCACAGATCATATTCAAATCTTACTGTTTGAATTTGTACTGAATATCGTGTTTAAATTAGATACCTCTAGGGTATTAAATTTAAACACGATATTCAGTACAAATTCAAACTATAAGAAGCCAGTTGCCAAAAATCACGATATTAGGCAGAACATGACGCTTGATCTTAATGTTTAAACCCGCCAAACACACACCGAAACTACGACGTTGGTACAACGTTCGAACTAGTTTTAACACCGCCTAACCAGTTATAACAACCAATATAGCAAGTTGTAACAACGATCTAATACGTCATAAACACGTTAAGCCAAGATGTAACAACTTTATTACAAGTTGTAACAAGCGGAAAATAGAGACAGTTTGGTTTGTGTTTCCAGGGAAGTGATTTGTTGGTGAGCCTAAGGCCTATCACAGCCTGGGAAGGGTTGAGGCCAACCACCATAGCTTACTGACCAACCAGCAAGTACTTTGAACCTCGAACCTAGTCCAGGATTAAAGTAAACTCAATGTATATACACCGAGGAGCTGTGTGTGTATCTCCCGGTGTACATATCCCTGTTTCAATTACTGGAGATGACGTCAGAGGCAGCCAGCCAGGTGATCACTGCCAGCTCGTAAATATATTACATATTTACGGTCGAGGATTCTAGATTATATGTTCATATGCAGCCTATGTATTGTTAATTTACAATATTGACTAAATGATTGTGGTGGATAAAAGTGCCAAAATGTGTTTACAAATAATTAAATCAATTGAAATACCCAGATCTGGCACTGGGCGCCGAGTACCCTCTCAAGTGGTGGAGTGCACCAGGTTCCCGTTTTCTATCATTATTATCCTCCTCTCTATTTATAAATTTCAACTAAGAAGCACTAATGATGTAAATAATTAAATGTACACTTTTTTACATGTAAAAAATGAAATTGTTTACATTTATTTGGGGTTAGTGGATGATAATTATCAGTAAATAATATAGATTTTTTTTAATTCCATATCTACTTTTAGCCATCATATTAAAGTAGTTCACAAGTATATTTATATGCCGCTTTTCCTTGGACACCAACCCGTCGAGCCCAGCGGGATATATCGTGTAGTTCACTGTCCTCTTCCTGTCATACACACATACAATCACTTCGTACTGACAATATTTGATTGTATTATTGTATTTGACTGTATTATGAGACCTGGCTCATAATACAATCAAAGAGTTTGGTAGTGCTGGTAAACTGACTACATGTTTCTGGGTAGTCGAGACTTGCAGGTATAATCCCACCCATTGTTATACCTTATCAGGTCCAGTTTATCATACCTGCTAAATGGGGATCTTTGTAACGCATATCTATGTCTCTTGGCGCAGATCGTAACTCTTCACAGAGGTTACGAACCTCGGTTACAAGTCCACCATGAGCTCATGGTATAAAGCAGAATAAAGAATAATAAACAGAAACTTTAAAATGTGGTGAAACCAACAGCAACAGACCAAAGATTGGAATTGATCATTTACTACAAAACAAACAGGACTACAGATATAATACACAAGACAAATACAGATATAATACACAAAACAAACAGGACTACAGATATAATACACAAGAACACTCCCAATATACAACACAACTCTCCAAAACCCAAACGTGGTACACCAATTTAATTGGTGTGCCAAGCATTGCCAAGTAAAACAATTTATTTGGTATTACTTCGCTATACGAAGGTTGTCACCTTCGCTCTGCGTATATTGGTACGGAAACCTATATTCACGGAATATATAGGAAACCTGCTTATATTCACGGAAACCAATACGAAAACTTATATGGACTGTCAAATCTGGATTCCAAATTAAAATCTATATAGATGTGATAGAAAAAATAGGTCAAATGGAGGAAAAGATCTGTGTACTAAAGAGAGATTGGTATGGACAGAGCATTCTACCAATTACGTGGTACAGGTACTGTCAATCTAAGCATACAAATTAACGTAATTAATATTCTAGTGAACAACCCGCCAGATGTAACAATTGAGGAATTTAGAGCAGCTACACCAGACAGACAATAGTCTGAGTGACCTAGCAAACCAAGTATCTTGAGGTTATCTTGAGATGATTTCGGGGCTTTAGTGTCCCCGCGGCCCGGTCATCGACCAGGCCTCCACCCCCAGGAAGCAGCCCGTGACAGCTTACTAACACCCAGGTACCTATTTTACTGCTAGGTAACAGGGGCATAGGGTGAAAGAAACTCTGCCCATTGTTTCTCTCCGGCGCCCGGGATCGAACCCGGGACCACAGGATCACAAGTCCAATGTGCTGTCCGCTCGGCCGACCGGCTCCCTCCTTGGAAACCTCCTTGGAATAGCAGGACCAGATTATCATCCTGGCAGACTTCAAGCTACACAGTTTCAGATGGACAATGGCACACAATATCAACCAGGAAATTATAACCACAGGTCAGAGAACTACTGAGATTCTGTGATAACTTTCCCCTTCAATCAGCAGATAACAAAGCCAACTACACATTAACGAAAACAATCGACCTAATCTTCACCAACAATGAAGAAATAATCAGAGACATTACTATCTCAGATACTACAGACTCGGACAACAAGATAACTAAAGTTTAAGTTAACATCAATACCTGTAATTAGTCCAAAAGGATTAAGCGTGAAGGTTTATACAATCAATTAAATTATATAAATAAGAAGATTGACCGGAAACAAATAATATGGAACTAGGAAACGTCCATTAGGAAACAGTCTTGAGACACAAAACTTCCAGTCTAGGAACAGAACTACTGACAGCTGAAGTGTAAACAAATCAGCTGGAAGTGTGTGCCTGTGTGGATCTGTATTGTCTTGAGCTCAGGCGAGAGAGAGACCTAATAATATACACGTAGAAAATATGAGAGGAACTGGTCCCAAACCTGCACACAGAAATAACATCACATGAGACCAGGAGGCACGGCAGGATGTGCAGAATATCTCATTTGAAGAGCAGAGGTGCAACAGGTACTCTGAGAGAGAACTATCAACATCAGAGGTCCGAGACTGTTCAACACGCTTCCACTACACATAAGGGGCATAACTAGCCGACCTCTCACTGTGTTCTAGAGAGAACTGGATAAACACCTCCAAAGAATACCTGATCAACCAGGCTGTGATTCATACGTCAGGCTGCGAGTAACCGCGTCCAACAGCCTGGTTGACCAGACGACCAACTGAGAAGCCTGGTCGGAGACTGTTTCCAGTGACCTGTTATACACCATAGAAAGTGGCACACTTAGAACCTCTGCACCTTCTTTTAGTATCCATGGTGAGATTCTGTCAGGCCCAACAGCCTTTGTCACATTCAGCTCCAACAGATTCCTTTTGACCTCATCACTGGTGAGGTCCAATTCCTCCAAGGTTGCTTGGTTAGCCGCCGCCTCTCTTAGTACAGAGGCTTCTCTTTGCTCTTTCCTCAGCCGGTATAGAGCTTTCCTCAGCCGGCATAGAGCTTTTCTCAGCCGGCATAGAGTTTTTATCGGCAGACAAAGGGCTCTGCTTGGTAGGCATAGACCTTTTCTCCACAGACATAGAGCTGTTCTTGGCTGGCATAGAGCTTTTTTCAACAGACATAGAGCACCTCTCAGCAGGCATAGAGCCCTTCACTTCCCATAGCTCAATATAAGCACCACGCCACCAGCTTGACCTAGACGTGACCTGACAATGGGTTTACAACCAGGTCACCATACTACTGGGTGGACGGGAGTGAATATTTAAGGCTCAGTGATAATAGTTGACCCTCCCTGTTTATAGGGCTCGAACTGGGCCGGAATGGCTGGCGATGCGTG
>WNGS01096316.1:75624-94882 GCA_020271785.1 Procambarus virginalis
CGGTCTGCAGGGGCCATGAACGGTCCGTTACGGTCTGCAGGGGCCATGAACGGTCCGTTACGGTCTGCAGGGGGCCATGAACGGTCCCTTACGGTCTGCAGGGGCCATGAACGGTCCCTTACGGTCTGCAGGGGCCATGAACGGTCCCTTACGGTCTGCAGGGGCCATGAACGGTCCGTTACGGTCTGCAGGGGCCATGAACGGTCCGTTACGGTCTGCAGGGGCCATGAACGGTCCCTTACGGTCTGCAGGGGCCATGAACGGTCCCTTACGGTCTGCAGGGGCCATGAACGGTCCGTTACGGTCTGCAGGGGCCATGAACGGTCCCTTACGGTCTGCAGGGGCCATGAACGGTCCCTTACTGTCTGCAGGGGCCATGAACGTTCCCTTACGGTCTGCAGGGGCCATGAACGGTCCCTTACGGTCTGCAGGGGCCTGAACGGTCCCTTACGGTCTGCAGGGGCCATGAACGGTCCGTTACGGTCTGCAGGGGCCATGAACGGTCCGTTACGGTCTGCAGGGGCCATGAACGGTCCCTTACGGTCTGCAGGGGCCATGAACGGTCCCTTACGGTCTGCAGGGGCCATGAACGGTCCCTTACGGTCTGCAGGGGCCATGAACGGTCCTTTATGGTCTGCAGGGGCCATGAACGGTCCCTTACGGTCTGCAGGGGCCATGAACGGTCTCTTACGGTCTGCAGGGGGCCATGAACGGTCGCTTATGGTTTGCAGGGGCCATGAACGGTCCCTTATGGTCTGCAGGGTCCATGAACGGTCTCTTATGGTCTGCAGGGCCATGAATAGTCTCTTACGGTCTGCAGGGGCCATGAACGGTCTCTTACGGTCTGCAGGGGCCATGAACGGTCCCTTACGGTCTGCAGGGGTCATGAACGGTCGCTTATGGTCTGCAGGGGGCCATGAACGGTCTCTTATGGTCTGCAGGGGCCATGAACGGTCCCTTATGGTCTGCAGGGGGCCATGAACGGTCGCTTATGGTTTGCA
This sequence comes from Procambarus virginalis, assembly GCA_020271785.1. Classification (NCBI taxonomy): domain Eukaryota; kingdom Metazoa; phylum Arthropoda; class Malacostraca; order Decapoda; family Cambaridae; genus Procambarus; species Procambarus virginalis. Next base: position 76,626 of record WNGS01096316.1, read on the forward strand.
GGGGGCCATGAACGGTCTCTTATGGTCTGCAGGGGCCATGAACGGTCCCTTATGGTCTGCAGGGGCCATGAACGGTCTCTTACGGTCTGCAGGGGGCCATGAACGGTCGCTTATGGTTTGCAGGGGGCCATGAACGGTCCCTTATGGTCTGCAGGGGCCATGAACGGTCTCTTATGGTCTGCAGGGGCCATGAACGGTCTCTTACGGTCTGCAGGGCCCATGAACGGTCCCTTACGGTCTGCAGGGGCCATGAACGGTCCCTTACGGTCTGCAGGGGCCATGAACGGTCCGTTACGGTCTGCAGGGGCCATGAACGGTCCCTTACGGTCTGCAGGGGCCATGAACGGCCCCTTACGGTCTGCAGGGGCCATGAACGGTCCCTTACGGTCTGCAGGGGCCATGAACGGTCCCTTACGGTCTGCAGGGGCCATGAACGGCCCCTTACGGTCTGCAGGGGCCATGAACGGTCCCTTACGGTCTGCAGGGGCCATGAACGGTCCCTTACGGTCTGCAGGGGCCATGAACGGTCCCTTACGGTCTGCAGGGGCCATGAACGGTCCCTTACGGTCTGCAGGGGCCATGAACGGCCCCTTACGGTCTGCAGGGGCCATGAACGGCCCCTTACGGTCTGCAGGGGCCATGAACGGCCCCTTACCTATAAAGAACACCATAAAGTAGCCGTCCCAGCAGCGGGACAAAACAAGAGATATCAACCAAAAGTATCAACCATGATGACAATATTTGTCATCATGGTTGATGACAAATATTTTACACAAACAAATATTTAGACAATATTTGTTTGTATTATATATTCGAGAGTCGTTACAGTCTTGTACAGCCACCGGCACGCGCAGCGTTGCGGGCACGTCCTTAGTCCTATGTTCCCGGAATACGACCCGCCAAATCGTTAAACAACTAGATACCTATTTTAGTGATGGGTTAAACAGAGGCTACTGTTAAGGATTGGTGCCCAGTTAAGTCCTCCCCGGCCAGGATACGAATCCAGGACAAAGCGCTCGCGATACGCAGGGCGAGCGTCTTACCACTGCCCCACGGGGACTACAATAGTGCTCTCTAAGATGGGATATTGGTACTCAAAAACAGCCCCAATTAATTGCCAGAGAAACTGCTGTCCTGGAGAGCGTGCAAACTGCCTTTACCTGCCAGAATCCATTCAATAAAACAGCTAAATTATTGGGGATTTTTAAAGTGCCTAAATCTGTATTCTTTAGAGCAGATTATTTACTTTATTACCCCTTGTTTATATTGTGTTCTTGGTAATTACCTCAACACGCAGTAAAGGCTCTCTCTGGTGTCCTGAGGTGTCATAACTATAAGCTGCCTCAACTGAAGACCACTTACATGCGGCAAAATGTCCCCCCCCCTCCAGGGAGCCATGGCCCCCCCAGTTCGGGAACCAGTGCTCTAGAACGCAAGCGGAAGAGATACATAATAATCTACAGTTAGAAAATAGTAGAGAGGCTGGTACCAAACCTGCACACAGAAATAACATCACATGAGACCAGGAGGCACGGCAGGATGTGCAGAATACCCCATTTGATGAGCAGAGTTGCAACAGGCACTCTGAAGGAGAACTCTATCAACACCAGAGGCCCGAGACTGTTCAACACGCTTCCACTACACATAAGGGACATAACTGGCCGACCCCTCACAGTGTTTAAGAGAGAACTATCAACACCAGAGGCCCGAGACTGTTCAACACGCTCTTCCACTAACATAGGACATAACTGGCCGACCCCTCACAGTGTTCAAGAGAGAACTATCAACATCAGAGGCCCGAGACTGTTCAACACGCTTCCACTAACATAAGGGACATAACTAGCCGACCCTCACAGTGTTCAAGAGAGAACTTGGCCGTGTAGGGTGTGTGACCGCCGTGTAGGGTATTCACCTAATTGTGCTTGCGGGGGTTGAGCTCTGGCTCTTTGTCCCGCCTCTCAACCGTCAATCAACTGATGTACAGATTCGGTCAGTTAGGAATTTTCTCATCTCCTCATAGTTTCCCTTCCGGAATGCCGGGCCTCTTGTTTTCTGGTCCCTTCCTTGAGTACACTTAACCCTTCTTCGACCACACATTTAAACAACAGTACACTGTGATCACTCATACCCCACGGTGTGTGTGTGATCGTGTAGTGGTGGGTGACCGGCCGTGTAGGGTGTGTGACCGGCCGTGTAGGGTTGTGACCTGGCGTGTGGGTGGTGTGGGACCGGCCGTGTAGGGTGTGGACCGGCCGTGTAGGGTGTGTGACCGNTTGTATCTGTAATTCTGGAATGCAAGTGGATCTGGCATCCAGTTCCATACACTCTCCTTGCTCCTCCTTTTGAATTCTCTGTCGGTCTGGTATAAAAATGTATAGAGTTTCCTTCAAATTCATTATCCTGCTTGCTACTCTTTGCTGCCCTCTACAGTGTTCCCAGCAGGCTCCAGGCTGCCCTCTACAGTGTTCCCAGCAGGCTCCAGGCTGCCCTCTACAGTGTTCCCAGCAGGCTCCAGTCTGCCCTCTACAGTGTTCCCAGCAGGCTCCAGGCTGCCCTCTACAGTGTTCCCAGCAGGCTCCAGGCTGCCCTCTACAGTGTTCCCAGCAGGCTCCAGGCTGCCCTCTACAGTGTTCCCAGCAGGCTCCAGGCTGCCCTCTACAGTGTTCCCAGCAGGCTCCAGGCTGCCCTCTACAGTGTTCCCAGCAGGCTCCAGGCTGCCCTCTACAGTGTTCCCAGCAGGCTCCATGCTGCCCTCTACAGTGTTCCCAGCAGGCTCCAGGCTGCCCTCTACAGTGTTCCCAGCAGGCTCCAGGCTGCCCTCTACAGTGTTCCCAGCAGGCTCCAGGCTGCCCTCTACAGTGTTCCCAGCAGGCTCCAGGCTGCCCTCTACAGTGTTCCCAGCAGGCTCCAGGCTGCCCTCTACAGTGTTCCCAGCAGGCTCCAGGCTGCCCTCTACAGTGTTCCCAGCAGGCTCCAGGCTGCCCTCTACAGTGTTCCCAGCAGGCTCCAGGCTGCCCTCTACAGTGTTCCCAGCAGGCTCCAGGCTGCCCTCTACAGTGTTCCCAGCAGGCTCCAGGCTGCCCTCTACAGTGTTCCCAGTATACACCAGGGTCGTATACACCAGGGTCGTATACTCCAGGGGTCGTATACACCAGGGTCGTATACACCAGGGTCGTATACACCTGGGTCGTATACACCAGGGTCGTATGTTCCAGGGTCGTATACACCAGGTTCATATACACCAGGGGTCGTATACACCAGGGTCGTATACACCAGGGTCGTATACACCAGGGTCATATACTCCAGGCTCATATACACCAGGGTCGTATACACCAGGGTCGTGTACACCAGGGTCGTATACACCAGGCTCATATACACCAGGGTCGTATACACCAGGCTCATATACACCAGGGTCATATACACCAAGGTCGTATACACCAGGGTGGTATACACCAGGGTCGTATACACCAGGGTCGTATATACCATGGGTCATATACACCAGGGTCGTATACTCCAGGGTCATATACACCAGGGTCGTATACTGCAGGGTCATACACACCAGGGTCATATACACCAGGGTCGTATACTCCAGGGTCGTATACACCAGGGTCGAATACACCAGGGGTCGTATACACCAAGGTCGTATACACCAGTGTCGTATACTCCAGGGTCGTATACACCAGGGTCGAATACACCAGGGGTCGTATACACCAGGGTCGTATATACCAGGGGTCGTATACTCCAGGGTCGTATACACAAGGGGACATATACACCAGGGTCGTATACTCCATGGTCGTATACACCAGGGTCGTATACACCAGGGTCGTAAACACCAGGGTCGTATACACAAGGGGTCATATACACCAGGGTCGTATACACCAGTGTCGTATACACCAGGGGTCATATACACCAGGGTCATATACGCCAGGGGTCATATACACCGGGTCGTATACACCAGGGGTCGTATACACAAGGGTCGTATACTCCAGGTTCATATACACCAGGGTCGTATACACCAGGGTCGCATACACCAGGGTCGTATAGACCAGGGGTCATATACACCAGGGTCGTATACACCAGGGTCGTATAGACCAGGGGTCATATACACCAGGGTCGTATAGACCAGGGGTCATATACACCAGGGTCGTATACATCAGGGTTGTATACACCAGGGGTCGTATACTCCAGGGTCGTAAACACCATGCTCATATACACCAGGGTCATATACACCAGGGTCGTATACTCTAGGGGTTATATACACCAGGGTCGTATACTCCAGGGTCATATACACCAGGGTCGTATACACCAGGGTCATATATACCAGGGTCGTATACACCAGGCTCATATACACCAGGGTCGTATACACCAGGCTCATATGCACCAGGGTCATACACACCAGGGTCGTATACACCAGGATCGTGTACACAAGGGTCGTATACACCAGGGTCGTATACACCAGGGTCATATACACCAGGGTCGTATACACCAGGGTCGTATACACCAGGGGTCGTGTACACCAGGGTCGTATACACTAGGGGTCGTATACACCAGGGTCGTATAGTCCAAGGTCATATACACAAGGGTCGTGTACTCCAGGGTCGTATACACCAGGGTCGTATACACCAGGGTCGTATACTCCAAGGTCATAATCACCAGGGTCGTTTACACCAGGAGTCGTATACACCAGGGTCATATACACCAGGGTCGTTTACACCAGGAGTCGTATACACCAGGGTCATATACACCAGGGTCGTTTACACCAGGAGTCGTATACACCAGGGTCATATACACCAGGGTCGTATACACCAGGGTCGTATACACCAGGGTCGTACACACCAGGGGTCGTATACTGCAGGGTCGTATACACCAGGGGTCGTATACTCCAGGGACGTATGCACCAGGGTAGTATACACTAGGGGTCATATACACCAGGGGTCGTATACACCAGGGTCGTATACACCAGGGTCGTATGCACCAGGGGTCGTATACACCAGGGTCGTATACACCAGGGTCGTATACACCAGGGTCGTATACTCCAGGGGTTGTATACACCTGGGTCGTATACACCAGGGTCGTATACACCAGGGGTCGTATACTCCAGCGTCTTATACACTAGGGTCGTATACACCAGGGTCGTATACACCAGGGTCGTATACACCAGGGTCGTATACACCAGGGTTGTTGTCACCAGGGTCGTATACACCAGGGTCGTTTACACCAGGGTCGTATACACCAGGGTCGTATACACCTGAGTCATATACACTAGGGTAGTATATGCCAGGGTCGTATACACCAGGGACGTATACACCAGGTTCGTATACACCAGGGTCATATACTCCAGGGTCATATACATCAGGGTTGTATACTCCAGGGTCGTAAACACCAGGGTCGTATACACTAGGGGTCGTATAATCCAGGGTCGTATATACCAGGGTCATATACACCAGGGTCGTATACTCCAGGGTCATATACATCAGGGTCGTATACTCCAGGGTCGTATACACCAGGGGCGTATACACCAGGGGTCGTATACACCAGGGTCGAATATACCATGGGCCATATACACCAGGGTCGTATACTCCAGGGTCGTATACACCAGGGTCATATACACCAGGGTCGTATACACCAGGGCTCATAGACACCAGGGTCGTATACACCAGGGATCGTATTCACCAGGGTCGTATACACCAGGGGTCGTATACTCCAGGGTCGTATACACCAGGGTCGTATACACAAGGGTCGTATACACCAGGGGTCATATACACCAGGGTCGTATACACCAGGGTCGTATACTCCAAGGTCATATACACCAGGGTCGTTTACACCAGGAGTCGTATACACCAGGGTCATATACACCAGGGTCATATACACCTATATACACATACACCCATATACATATATATTAAACTATTCAACACTGGTGGGACGCGAACAAGGGGACACAGATGGAAACTGAGTACCCACATGAGCCACAGAGACGTTAGAAGGAACTTTTTCAGTGTCAGAGTAGTTAACAGATGGAATGCCTTAGGGAGTTATGTGGTGGAGGCTGACTCCATACACAGTTTCAAATGTAGATATGATAGAGCCCAGTAGGCTCAGGAATCTGTACACCAGTTGATTGACAGTTGAGAGGCGGGACCAAAGAGCCAAAGCTCAACCCCCGCAAGCACAAATAGGTGAGTGCAAATAGGTGAGTACACCAGGGTCGTATACTCCAGGGTCGTATACACCAGGGTCGTATACACCAGGGTCGTATACGCCAGGGGTCATATACACCCGGGTCGTATACACCAAGGGTCGTATACACCAGGGGTCATATACACCAGGGTCGTATACACCAGGGGTCGTATACACCAGGGTCGTATACACCAGGGGTCATATACACCAGGGGTCGTATACACCAGGGTCGTATACGCCAGAAGTCATATTCACCCGGGTCGTATACACCAGGGGTCGTATACACCAGGGTCGTATTCACCAGGGGTCATATACACTATGGTCGTATACACCAGGGTTCGTATACACCAGGGTTGTATACACCAGGGTCGTATTCACCAGGGTTGTATACACCAGGGTCGTACACACCAGGGTCGTATACACCAGGGTTGTATACACCAGGGTCGTATTCACCAGGGTTGTATACACCAGGGTCGTATACACCAGGGTCGTATACACCAGGGTCGTATACACCATGGTCGTATACACCAGGGTTCGTATACACCAGGGTTGTATACACCAAAGGTCGTATACTCCAGGGTCGTATACACCAGTCTCATATACACCACGGTCGTATACACCAGGGCCATATACACCAGGCTCATATACACCAGGGTCCTATACACCAGGGTCGTATACACAAGGGTCGTATATACCATGGGTCATATATACCAGGGTCGTATACACCAGGCTCATATACACCAGGGTCGTATACACTAGGGTCATATACACCAGGGTCGTATACACTAGGGTCATATACACCAGGGTCGAATACACCAGGGTCATAGACACCCGGTTCTTATACACCAGGGATCGTATACACCAGGGTCGTATACACCAGGGGTCGTATACTCCAGGGTCGTATACACCAGGGGACATATACACCAGGGTTGTATACTCCAGGGTCGTATACACCAGGGTCGTATACACCAGGGTCGTATACACTAGGGGTCATATACACCAGGGTCGTATACTCCAGGGTCGTATACACCAGGGTCGTATACACCAGGGTCATATACGCCAGGGGTCATATACACCAGGGTCGTATACACCAGGGTCTTATACTCCAGGTTCATATACACCAAGGTCGTATACACCAGGGTCGTATACACCAGGGTCGTATACACCAGGGGTCATATACACCAGGGTCGTTTACACCACTGGTCGTACACATCAGGGTTGTATACACCAGGGGTCGTATACTCCAGGGTCGTAAACACCAGGCTCATATAGACCAGGGTCGTATAGACCCGGGTCGTATACACCAGGGTCATATACACCAGGGTCGTATAGACCAGGGTCGTATAGACCAGGGTCGTATAGACCAGGGTCGTATACACCAGGGTCATATACACCAGGGTCGCATAGACCAGGGTCGTATACACCAGGATCATATACACCAGGGTCGTATAGACCAGGGTCGTATACACCAGGGTCATATACACCAGGGTCGTATAGACCAGGGTCGTATACACCAGGGTCATGTACACCAGGGTCGTATAGACCAGGGTCGTATACACCAGGGTTGTATAGTCCAGGGTCGTATACACCAGGGTCGTATACACGAGGGTCGTATACACCAGGCTCATATACACCAGGGTCGTATACACCAGGCTCATATATACCAGGGTCGTATACACCAGGCTCATATACACCAAGGTCGTATACACCAGGCTCATATGCACCAGGGGTCGCATACACGAGGGGTCGTATATACCAGGGTCATATACACCAGGGTCGTATACACCAGGGGTCGTATACTCCAAGGGTTATATACACCAGGGTCGTATACACGAGGATCGTGTACACCAGGGTCGTATACACCAGGGTCGTATACACCAGGGTCGTATACACCAGGGGTCGTATACGCCAGGGTCGTATACTCCAGTAGTCGTGTTCTCCAGGGTCGTATACACCAGGGTCGTATACACCATGGGTCATATACACCAGGGTCGTATACTCCACGGTCATATACACCAGGGTCGTATACACCAGGGTCGTATACACCAGGGTCGTATACACCAGGGGTCGTATACACCAGGGTCGTATACACCAGGGTCGTATACACCAGGGTCGTATACACTAGGGCCGTATACACCAGGGTCGTATACACCAGGGGTCGTATACACCAGGGTCGTATACACCAGGGTCGTATACACCAGGGGTCGTATACTCCAGGGTCGTACACAACAGGGGTCGTATACTGCAGGGTCGTATGCACCAAGGTAGTATACACTAGGGGTCATATACACCAGGGGTCGTATACACCATGGTCGTATACACGAGGGTCGTATGCACCAGGGGTCGTATACACCAGGGTCGTATACACAAGAGGTCGTATTCACCAGGGTCGTATACACCAGGGTCGTTTACTCCAGGGGTGTATACACCAGGATCGTATACACCTGGGTCGTATACACCAGGGTCGTATACACCAGGGGGTCGTATACACCAGGGTCGTATACTCCAGCGTCGTATACACCAGGGTCGTATACACCAGGGATGTATACTCCAGCGTCGTATACGCCAGGGTCGTATACACCAGGGGTCGTATACTCCAGCGTCGTATACACCAGGGTCATATACACAAGGGTCGTATATACCATGGGTCATATACACCAGGGTCGTATACACCAGGCTCATATACACCAGGGTCGTATACACTAGGGTCATATACACCAGGGTCGAATACACCAGGGGTCATAGACACCCGGTTCTTATACACCAGGGATCGTATACACCAGGGTCGTATACACCAGGGGTCGTATACTCCAGGGTCGTATACACCAGGGGACATATACACCAGGGTCGTATACTCCAGGGTCGAATAAACCAGGGTCGTATACACCAGGGTCGTATACACTAGGGGTCATATACACCAGGGTCGTATACTCCAGGGTCGTATACACCAGGGTCGTATACACCAGGGTCATATACACCAGGGGTCATATACACCAGGGTCATATACGCCAGGGTTTATATACACCCGGGTCGTATACACCAGGGTCTTATACTCCAGGTTCATATACACCAAGGTCGTATACACCAGGGTCGTATACACCAGGGTCGTATACACCAGGGGTCATATACACCAGGGTCGTTTACACCAGGGGTCGTACACATCAGGGTTGTATACACCAGGGGTCGTATACTCCAGGGTCGTAAACACCAGGCTCATATACACCAGGGTCGTATAGACCAGGGTCGTATACACCAGGGTCATATACACCAGGGTCGTATAGACCAGGGTCGTATAGACCAGGGTCGTATGATCAGGGTCGTATAGACCAGGGTCGTATACACCAGGGTCGTATACACCAGGGTCATATACACCAGGGTCGCATAGACCAGGGTCGTATACACCAGGATCATATACACCAGGGCCGTATAGACCAGGGTCGTATACACCAGGGTCATATACACCAGGGTCGTATAGACCAGGGTCGTATACACCAGGGTCATGTACACCAGGGTCGTATAGACCAGGGTCGTATACACCAGGGTTGTATAGACCAGGGTCGTATACACCAGGGTCGTATACACCAGGGTCGTATACACCAGGCTCATATACACCAGGGTCGTAAAGACGAGGGTCGTATACACCAGGCTCATATATACCAGGGTCGTATACACCAGGCTCATATACACCAAGGTCGTATACACCAGGCTCATATGCACCAGGGGTCGTATACACGAGGGGTTGTATACACCAGGGTCATATACACCAGGGTCGTATACACCAGGGGTCGTATACTCCAAGGGTTATATACACCAGGGTCGTATACACGAGGATCGTGTACACCAGGGTCGTATACACCAAGGTCGTATACACCAGGGTCGTATACACCAGGGTCGTATACACCAGGGTCGTATACGCCAGGGTCGTATACTCCAGGAGTCGTGTTCTCCAGGGTCGTATACACCAGGGTCGTATACACCATGGGTCATATACACCAGGGTCGTATACTCCACGGTCATATACACCAGGGTCGTATACACCAGGGTCGTATACACCAGGGTCGTATACACCAGGGGTCGTATACACCAGGGTCGTATACACCAGGGTCGTATACACCAGGGTCGTATACACCAGGGTCATATACACCAGGGTCGTATACATCAGGGGTCGTATACACCAGGTTCGTATACACCAGGGGTCGTATACTCCAGGGTCGTACACAACAGGGGTCGTTTACTGCAGGGTCGTATGCACCAGGGTAGTATACACTAGGGGTCATATACACCAGGGTCGTATACACCATGGTCGTATACACGAGGGTCGTATGCACCAGGGTCGTATACACCAGGGTCGTATACACAAGGGTCGTATACACCAGGGTCGTATACACCAGGGTCGTTTACTCCAGGGGTTGTATACACCAGGGTCGTATACACCTGGGTCGTATACACCAGGGTCGTATGCACCAGGGGGTCGTATACACCAGGGGTCGTATACTCCAGTGGCGTATACACCAGGGTCGTATACACCAGGGGTCGTATACTCCAGCGTCGTATACGCCAGGGTCGTATACACCAGGGGTCGTATACTCCAGCGTCGTATACACCAGGGTCATATACACAAGGGTCGTATACACCAGGGTCGTATACACCAGGGACGTATACACCAGGGTCGTATACACCAGGGTCGTATACACCAGGGTCATATACACTAGGGGTCATACACACCAGGGTGGTATACACAAGGGTCGTATACACCAGGGTGGTATACATAAGGGTCGTATACACCAGGGTCGTATATACCATGGGCTATATACACCAGGGTCGTATACTCCAGGGTCGTATACACCAGGGTCGTATACACCAGGGGTCATAGACACCAGGGTCGTATACTTTAGGGATCGTATACACCAGGGATCGTATACACCAGGGTCGTATACACCAGGGGTCGTATACTCCAGGGTCGTATACACCAGGATTGTATACACCAGGGTCGTATACACCAGGGTCGTATACACCAGGGGTCATATACACCAGGGTGGTATACTCCAGGATCGTATACACCAGGGGTCATATACACCAGGGTCGTATACGCCAGGGGTCATATACACCCGGGTCGTATACATCAGGGGGTCGTATACACCATTGTCGTATTCACCAGGGGTCATATATACCATGGTCGTATACACCAGGGTTCGTATACACCCGGGTTGTATGCACCAGGTGTCGTATACTCGAAGGTAGTATACACCAGTCTCATATACACCAAGGTCGTATAGACCAGGATCGTATACACCAGGGTCATATACACCAGGGTCGTATTCACCAGGCTCATATACACCACGGTCGTATACACCAGGGCCATATACACCAGGCTCATATACACCAGGGTCGTATACACCAGGGTCGTATACACCAGGGTCGTATATACCATGGGTCATATACACCAGGGTCGTATACACCAGGCTCATATACACCCGGGTCATATACACCAGGGTCGTATACACCAGGCTCATATACACCAGGGTCATATACACCAGGGTCGTATACACCAGGGTTATATACACCAGGGTCGAATACACCAGGGGTCATAGACACCAGGTTCTTATACACCAGGGATCGTATACACCAGGGTCGTATACACCAGGGGTCGTATACTCCAGGGTCGTATACACCAGGATTGTATACACCAGGGTCGTATACACCAGGGTCGTATACACCAGGGGTCATATGCACCAGGGTCGTATACACCAGGGGTCGTATACATCAGGGTTGTATACACCAGGGGTCGTATACTCCAGGGTCGTAAACACCAGGCTCATATACACCAGGGTCGTATACACCAGGGTTGTATACTCCAGGGTCGTAAACACCAGGGGTCGTATACTGCCGGGTCGTATACGACCCTGGAGTATACACCAGGGGTCGTATACGACCCTGGAGTATACACCAGGGGTCGTATACTCCAGGGTCGTATACACCAGTGTCGTATACACCAGGGTCGTATACACCAGGGTCGTATACACCAGGGGTCATATACACTAGGGTGGTATACTCCAGGGTCGTATACACCAGGGGTCATATACACCAGGGTCGTATACGCCAGGGGTCATATACACCCGGGTCGTATACATCAGGGGTCGTATACACCATTGTCGTATCACCAGGGGTCATATATACCATGGTCGTATACACCAGGGTTCGTATACACCCGGGTTGTATACACCAGGTGTCGTATACTCGAAGGTCGTATACACCAGTCTCATATACACCAGGGTCGTATACACCAGGATCGTATACACCAGGGTCGTATACACCAGGGTCGTATTCACCAGGGTCATATACACCACGGTCGTATACACCAGGGCCATATACACCAGGCTCATATACACCAGGGTCGTATACACCAGGGTCGTATACACCAGGGTCGTATATACCATGGGTCATATACACCAGGGTCGTATACACCAGGCTCATATACACCCGGGTCATATACACCAGGGTCGTATACACCAGGCTCATATACACCAGGGTCATATACACCAGGGTCGTATACACCAGGGTTATATACACCAGGGTCGATACACCAGGGGTCATAGACACCAGGTTCTTATACACCAGGGATCGTATACACCAGGGTCGTATACACCAGGGTCGTATACTCCAGGATCGTATACACCAGGGGACATATACACCAGGGTCGGATACTCCAGGGTCGTATACACCAGGGTCGTATACACCAGGGTCGTATACACTAGGGGTCATATACACCAGGGTCGTATACTCCAGGGTCGTATACACCAGGGTCGTATACACCAGGGGCCATATACACCAGGGTCATTACGCCAGGGTCATATACACCCGGGTCGTATACACCAGGGTCTTATACTCCAGGTTCATATACACCAAGGTCGTGTACACCAGGGTCGTATACACCAGGGTCGTATACACCAGGGGTCATATACACCAGGGTCGTATACACCAGGGTCGTATACATCAGGGTGTATAAACCAGGGGTCGTATACTCCAGGGTCGTAAACACCAGGCTCATATACACCAGGGTCGTATACACCAGGGTCGTATACTCCAGGGTCGTACACACCAGGGTCGTGTACTGCCGGGTTGTATACTCCAGGGTCGTATACACCAGGGGTCGTATACTCCAGGGTCGTATACACCAGGGTCGTATACACCAGGGTCGTATACACCAGGGTCATATACACCAGGGTGGTATACTCCAGGGTCGTATACACCAGGGTCATACACACCAGGGTCGTATACGCCAGGGGTCATATACACCCGGGTCGTATACATCAGGGTCGTATACACCATTGTCGTATTCACCAGGGTCATATATACCATGGTCGTATACACCAGGGTTCGTATATACCCGGGTTGTATAAACCAGGTGTTGTATACTCGAAGGTCGTATACACCAGTCTCATATACACCAGGTGTCGTATACTCGAAGGTCGTATACACCAGGGTGGTATACATAAGGGCCATATACACCAGGGTCGAATACATCAGGGGTCGTATACACCAGGGTCGTATACACCAGGGGTCATATACACCATGGTCGTATACACCAGGGTTCGTATACACCAGGGTTGTAAACACCTGGGGTCGTATACTCCAGGGTCGTATACACCAGTCTCATATACACCAGGGTCGTATACACCAGGGTCGTATACACCAGGGTCGTATACACCAGGGTCGTATACACCAGGGTCGTATACACCAGGGTCATATACACCAGGGTCGTATACACCAGGCTCATATACACCAGGGTCGTATACACCAGGCTCATATACACCAGGGTCGTATACACCAGGCTCATATACACCAGGGTCGTATACACCAGGGGTCGTATACACGAGGGTCGTATACTCCAGGGTCGTACACACCAGGGGTCGTATACTGCCGGGTCGTATACACCAGGGTCGTATACTCCAGGGTCGTATACACGAGGGTCGTATGCACTAGGGGTCGTATACACCAGGGTCGTATACACCAGGGTCGTATACTCCAGGGGTTGTATACACCAGGGTCATATACACCTGGGTCGTATACACCAGGGTCGTATACACCAGGGGTCGTATACACCAGGGGTCGTATACTCCAGCGTCGTATACACCTTGTCATATACACCAGGGTCGTATACACCAGGGTCGTATACACCAGGGACGTATACACCAGGGTCGTATACGCCAGGGTCGTATACACCAGGGTCATATACACCAGGGTCATATACACCAGGGTGGTATACATACGGGTCGTATACACCAGGGTGGTATACATAAGGGTCGTATACACCAGGGTGGTATACATAAGGGCCATATACACCAGGGTCGTATACTCCAGGGTCGTATACACCATTGTCATATACACCAGGGTCGTATACACCAGGGGTCATAGACACCAGGGTTGTATACACCAGGGATCGTATACACCAGGGTCGTATACACCAGGGGTCGTTTATTCCTGGGTCGTATACACCAGGGTCGTATACACCAGGGTCGTATACACCAGGGTCGTATACACCAGGTCGTATACACCAGGGGTCATATACACCAAGGTCGTATACTCCAGGGTCGTAATCACCAGTGGTCATATACACCAGGGTCGTATACGCCAGGGGTCATATACACCCGGGTCGTGTACACCAGGGGTCGTATACACTAGGGTCGTATTCACCAGGGGTCATATACACCATGGTCGTATACACCAGGGTTCGTGTACACCAGGGTTGTATACACCAGGGGTCGTATACTGCAGGCTCATATACACCAGGGTCGTATACACCAGGCTCATATACACCAGGGTCGTATACACCACGCTCATATACACCGGGGGTCGTATACACCAGGGTCGTATACACCAGGGTCATATACACCAGGGTTGTATACACCAGGGGTCGTATACTCCATGGGTTATATACATCAGGGTCGTATACACCAGGGTCGTATACACCAGGGTCGTATACACCAGGGTCGTATACACCATGGGTCATATACACCAGGGTCGTATACTCCAAGGTCATATACACCAGGGTCGTATACACCAGGGTCGTATACACCAGGGTCATATACACCAGGGTCGTATACTCCAAGGTCATATACACCAGGGTCATATACACCAGGTTCGTCTACACCAGGGTCGTCTACACCAGGGTCGTCTACACCAGGGTCGTCTACACCAGGGTCGTATACACCAGGGGTCGTGTACAGCAGGGTCGTATACACGAGGGTCGTATACACCAGGGTCGTATACACGAGGGTCGTATACACCAGGGGTCGTATACACCAGGGGTCGTATACACGAGGGTCGTATACACCAGGGTCGTATACTCCAGGGTCGTATACACGAGGGTCGTATACACCAGGGTCGTATACACGAGGGTCGTATACACCAGGGGTCGTATACACCAGGGTCGTATACACGAGGGTCGTATACACCAGGGTCGTATACTCCAGGGTCGTATACACGAGGGTCGTATACACCAGGGGTCGTATACACCAGGGGTCGTATACACCAGGGGTCGTATACACCAGGGTCGTATACTCCAGGGTCGTATACACGAGGGTCGTATACACCAGGGGTCGTATACACCAGGGGTCGTATACACCAGGGTCGTATACTCCAGGGTCGTATACACGAGGGTCGTATACACCAGGGGTCGTATACACCAGGGGTCGTATACACCAGGGTCGTATACACCAGGGTCGTATACTCCAGGGTCGTATACACGAGGGTCGTATACACCAGGGTCGTATACACCAGGGGTCGTATACACCAGGGGTCGTATACACCAGGGTCGTATACACGAGGGTCGTATACACCTGGGGTCGTATACACCAGGGGTCGTATACACCAGGGGTCGTATACATCAGGGTCGTATACACCAGGGTCGTATACACCATGGGTCGTATACACCAGGGTCGTATACACCAGGGTCGTATACACCAGGGTCGTATACACCAGGGTCGTATACACGAGGGTCGTATACACCAGGGGTCGTATACACCAAGGGTCGTATACTCCAGGGTCGTATACACCAGGGGTCGTATACACAAGGGGTCGTATACTCCAGGGTCGTATACTCCAGGGTCGTATACACCAGGGTCGTATACACCAGGGGTCGTATACACCAGGGGTCGTATACACCAGGGTCGTATACTCCAGGGTCGTATACATGAGGGTCGTATACACCAGGGGTCGTATACACCAGGGTCGTATACACCAGGGTCGTATACACGAGGGTCGTATACACCAGGGGTCGTATACACCAGGGGTCGTATACACCAGGGGTCGTATACACAAGGGTCGTATACACGAGGGTCGTATACACCTGGGGTCGTATACACCAGGGTCGTATACACCAGGGGTCGTATACATCAGGGTCGTATACACCAGGGTCGTATACACCAGGGTCGTATACACCAGGGTCGTATACACCAGGGGTCGTATACACCAGGGTCGTATACTCCAGGGTCGTATACACCAGGGTCGTATACACCAGGGTCGTATACACCAGGGTCGTATACACCAGGGTCGTATACACCAAGGTCGTATACTCCAGGGTCGTATACACCAGGGTCGTATACACCAGGGGTCGTATACTCCAGGGTCGTATACTCCAGGGTCGTATACACCAGGGTCGTATACACCAGGGGTCGTATACACCAGGGGTCGTATACACCAGGGTCGTATACACCAGGGGTCGCATACACCAGGGGTCGTATACACCAGGGGTCGTATACACCAGGGTCGTATACACCAGGGGTCGTATACTCCAGGGTCGTATACACGAGGGTCGTATACACCAGGGGTCGTATACACCAGGGTCGTATACACCAGGGTCGTATACTCCAGGGTCGTATACACGAGGGTCGTATACACCAGGGGTCGTATACACCAGGGGTCGTATACACCAGGGTCGTATACTCCAGGGTCGTATACACGAGGGTCGTATACACCAGGGGTCGTATACACCAGGGGTCGTATACACCAGGGTCGTATACACCAGGGTCGTATACTCCAGGGTCGTATACACGAGAGTCGTATACACCAGGGGTCGTATACACCAGGGGTCGTATACACCAGGGGTCGTATACACCAGGGTCGTATACACGAGGGTCGTATACACCTGGGGTCGTATACACCAGGGGTCGTATACACCAGGGGTCGTATACATCAGGGTCGTATACACCAGGGTCGTATACACCAGGGTCGTATACACCAGGGGTCGTATACACCAGGGTCGTATACACCAGGGTCGTATACACCAGGGTCGTATACACGAGGGTCGTATACACCAGGGGTCGTATACACCAAGGGTCGTATACTCCAGGGTCGTATACACCAGGGGTCGTATACACAAGGGGTCGTATACTCCAGGGTCGTATACTCCAGGGTCGTATACACCAGGGTCGTATACACCAGGGGTCGTATACACCAGGGGTCGTATACATCAGGGTCGTATACACCAGGGTCGTATACACCAGGGGTCGTATACACCAGGGGTCGTATACATCAGGGTCGTATACACCAGGGGTCGTATACACCAGGGGTCGTATACATCAGGGTCGTATACACCAGGGTCGTATACACCAGGGGTCGTATACACCAGGGGTCGTATACACCAGGGGTCGTATACACCAGGGTCGTATACTCCAGGGTCGTATACACCAGGGTCGTATACACCAGGGTCGTATACACGAGGGTCGTATACACCAGGGGTCGTATACACCAAGGGTCGTATACTCCAGGGTCGTATACACCAGGAGTCGTATACACCGGGGTCGTATACTCCAGGGTCGTATACTCCAGGGTCGTATACACCAGGGTTCGTATACACCAGGGGTCGAATACACCAGGGGTCGTATACACCAGGGTCGTATACACCAGGGGTCGCATACACCAGGGGTCGTATACACCAGGGGTCGTATACACCAAACACCACACAACCACCTCATACAGACCACCACACACAACACACCTCAACAACCACCACACACAACACACCTCACACCACTGAAGACAATCACTTCCCAAACACTTCTAAACAACACAAGTAT
>WNGS01096316.1:100340-117167 GCA_020271785.1 Procambarus virginalis
ATACTAACAGCAGTTACGAACTTGTACTTCTGTGCAGGCGATGAGTCACAATAACGTGGCTGAAGTATGTTGACCAGACCACACACTAGAAGGTGAAGAGACGACGACGTTTCGGTCCGTCTTGGACCATTCGACTTGAGAATGGTCCAGGACGGACCGAAACGTCGTCGTCTCTTGTACTTCTTGCCTCAATCTTTGGCGGCTTTTTAATTATTAAACAGTTAATGAGCTCCGAAGCACCAGGAGGCTGTTTATAACAATAACAACAGTTGACTGGGAAGTTTCCATGCTTGTAAACTGTTTAATAAATGTAACCAAAGCCGTCAAAGATTGAGGAAAGATGTACACGTTCGTAAGTACTTGCGTAATTGCTTCGTGAATCTGGCCCCTGGTTCGTAACATCCAGCTTTTTTTTTACAGGTAAAAATATTAGAATCCTTGTAGTTGGACACATGATGATGATAATGATGATGATGATGATACGCTGATTGCCAGACTTGGTCTCACGCAGTCAATAATGAGATGGTGAATGGCTCTCACGGTATTGTGATTAGGCAAACCCTAATCCAATCTAAACCCTTAGATTGGACCTAATGCTCCAATCCTTGGGGATTGGAGCATTAGGTTTGCCAGCAAGTTGACAAGTATAGCATGAATTTAGAAAGTTTTTTGACGTCTATATATATTCCTGGCCAAAAGTAGTCTTGGAGTATTATTGAATATGTCTCGTGGACTCCAAAATGTGGAAGTATACCATGAGTCAACTTTATCATGTCATTGATGTTGGAACAACTGAGTCATATCATTGATGTTGGAACAACTGAGTCATGTCATTGATATTGCAACCACTGAGTCATATCATTGATGTTGGAACAACTGAGTCATGTCATTGATGTTGGAACAACTAAGTCATGTCATTGATGTTGGAACAACTAAGTCATGTCATTGATGTAGCAACAACTGAGTCATGTCATTGATGTTGCAACAACTGAGTTATGTCATTGATGTAGCAACAACTGAGTCATGTCATTGATGTAGCAACAACTGAGCCATGTCATTGATGTAGCAACAACTGAGTTATGTAATTGATGTAGCAACAACTGAGTCATGTCATTGATGTAGCAACAACTGAGTCATGTCATTGATGTAGCAACAACTGAGTTATGTCATTGATGTAGCAACAACTGAGTCATGTCATTGATGTAGCAACAGCTGAGTCATGTCATTGATGTAGCAACAACTGAGTTATGTCATTGATGTAGCAACAACTGAGCCATGTCATTGATGTAGCAACAGCTGAGCCACATCTGCACAATCGTTCTCATCCTTGAACGTACTCGGACGATATGTACGGTACAGAACATATATTATTATCTGTTAAGTAAAATCTTGGAATGCCGTAACTCTTCATGTTAGCAAAATAAAAGAAAAAACAATGTTTTAAGGAAGCAGCAGAAGTTTCCAACTTAAGAAACTCCAACAAACAGGTTGAGATTGTGTGGGAGGTGAGTTAGGTGTTGAGGGGACAGAGGCCCCACTTGTAGCCAACCACTTGGACGGTCGGGGGATTGAACGCCGACCTGCATGAAGCGAGACCGTTGCTCTACCGTCCAGCCCAAGTGGTTGGGTATGGGAGCGAGTACTACCTTGTACGGGCATGGAGATCGCTGAAAGTTCTTTGCCCTCATTTTCTCTGCCGCGCATGTCAAGGTGTTCCTCTGTAACCCGTGTACTTACTCGGGGTTGATTTCAGATCATGTGATTGGTGGATAATTACGAGCATATTCACGGAGCAGTTACGCAAGCACTTAAGCACCTGTAAATTTTGCCTCAATCTTTGGGGGCTTTATGTACAATTATTAAACAGTTAATGAACTCCGAAGCACCAGGAGGCTGTTTATAACAATAACAACAGTTAATTGGGAAGTTTTCATGATTGTAAACTGTTTAATAAATGTAACCAAAGCCGTCAAAGATTGAGGAAAGATGTACACGTTCGTAAGTATTTGCGTAACTGCTTCGTGAATCTGGCCCCTGGTTCGTAAGTACTTGCGTAACTGCTTCGTGAATCTGGCCCCAGGCTCGTAAATACTTGCGTAACTGCTTCGTGAATCTGGGCCCAGGTTCGTAAATATTTGCGTAACTGCTTCGTGAATCTGGGCCCAGGTTCGTAAATACTTGCGTAACTGCTTCGCGAATCTGGCCCCAGGTTCGTAAATACTTGCGTAACTGCTTCGTGAATCTGGACCCAGGTTCGTAAATACTTGCGTAACTGCTTCGCGAATCTGGGCCCAGGTTCGTAAATACTTGCGTAACTGCTTCGTGAATCTGGGCCCAGGTTCGTAAATACTTGCGTAACTGCTTCGTGAATCTGTCCCCAGGTTCGTAAATACTTGCGTAACTGCTTTGCGAATCTGTCCCCAGGTTCGTAAATACTTGCGTAACTGCTTTGTGAATCTGTCCCCAGGTTCGTAAATACTTGCGTAACTGCTTCGTGAATCTGGCCCTAGGTTCGTAAATACTTGCGTAACTGCTTCGTGAATCTGGCCCTAGGTTCGTAAATACTTGCGTAACTGCTTCGTGAATCTGGGCCCAGGTTCGTAAATATTTGCGTAACTGCTTCGTGAATCTGGGCCCAGGTTCGTAAATACTTGCGTAACTGCTTCGCGAATCTGGCCCCAGGTTCGTAAATACTTGCGTAACTGCTTCGTGAATCTGGCCCCAGGTTCGTAAATACTTGCGTAACTGCTTCGTGAATCTGGCCCCAGGTTGCCGGCCAAATCGTTACCCTGGAGGAGTTGGATCTCTGGCAACGGGAAAGGTTGCTCTCTTATGCCCATTTGGAGCGAACCATGAAGATAGTGACAATTCAGGTATACTTCAGCCAATGGGTATCCCAATCACTTGGACTGGACGGTAGAGCGACGGTCATGCTTCATGTAGGTCGTCGTTCAGTCCCCGACCGTCCAAGGCGAACCTCCACCGTCTCAAGAGATCGTGCCACTGTCAATAAACAGTAGCTCGTTCCACTGTCCACTGTTTGACAACGTTCAGAGATATTAGTGACTGGTACACTGACATGCATAGTAGGTTCATGGTTAGGCTTAGGAGTTAGGGGTTAGGGTGAGTCAGGGCAAGTAGTTATGATGGACCTGGTCTATGGTATGCCTGTGTAGTTTACAGTATCGATAATAATTAGTAACAAAGTAACTCACAACACATACACTACGTAACTCACAACACATACACCACGTAACTCACAACACATACACCACGTAACTCACAACACATACACCACGTAACTCACAACACATACACCACGTAACTCACAACACATACACCACGTAACTCACAACACATACACCACGTAACTCACAACACATACACCACGTAACTCACAACACATACACCACGTAACTCACAACACATACACCACGTAACTCACAACACATACACCACGTAACTCACAACACATACACCAAGTAACTCACAACACATACACCAAGTAACTCACAACACATACACCAAGTAACTCACAACACATACACCACGTAACTCACAACACATACACCACGTAACTCACAACACATACACCAAGTAACTCACAACACATACACCACGTAACTCACAACACATACACCACGTAACTCACAACACATACACCAAGTAACTCACAACACATACACCACGTAACTCACAACACATACACCATGTAACTCACAACACATACACCAAGTAACTCACAACACATACACCATGTAACTCACAACACATACACCACGTAACTCACAACACATACACCAAGTAACTCACAACACATACACCACGTAACTCACAACACATACACCAAGTAACTCACAACACATACACCAAGTAACTCACAACACATACACCAAGTAACTCACAACACATACACCAAGTAACTCACAACACATACACCAAGTAACTCACAACACATGCACCAAGTAACTCACAACACATACACCAAGTAACTCACAACACATACACCAAGTAACTCACAACACATACACCAAGTAACTCACAACACATACACCAAGTAACTCACAACACATACACCAAGTAACTCACAACACATACACCAAGTAACTCACAACACATACACCAAGTAACTCACAACACATACACCACGTAACTCACAACACATACACCAAGTAACTCACAACACATACACCAAGTAACTCACAACACATACACCACGTAACCTCACTCAGCAGAACACTTTTAAACTCTTAATGAGTACAGAGCGAGGAACATATAGCTATATAGGAGCAATATGGGTATATGATAATATAGGAGCAATATGGGTATATGATAATATAGGAGCAATATGGGTATATGATAATATAGGAGCAATATGGGTATATGATAATATAGGAGCAATATGGGTATATGATAACATAGGAGCAATATGGGTATATGATAATATAGGAGCAATATGGGTATATGATAATATAGGAGCAATATGGGTATATGATAATATAGGAGCAATATGGGTATATGATAATATAGGAGCAATATGGGTATATGATAATATAGGAGCAATATGGGTATATGATAATATAGGAGCAATATGGGTATATGATAATATAGGAGCAATATGGGTATATGATAATATAGGTGCAATATGGGTATATGATAATATAGGAGCAATATGGGTATATGATAATATAGGAGCAATATGGGTATATGATAATATAGGAGCAATATGGGTATATGATAATATAGGAGCAATATGGGTATATGATAATATAGGTGCAATATGGGTATATGATAATATAGGTGCAATATGGGTATATGATAATATAGGAGCAATATGGGTATATGATAATATAGGAGCAATATGGGTATATGATAATATAGGAGCAATATGGGTATATGATAATATAGGTGCAATATGGGTATATGATAATATAGGAGCAATATGGGTATATGATAATATAGGAGCAATATGGGTATATGATAATATAGGAGCAATATGGGTATATGATAATATAGGAGCAATATGGGTATATGATAATATAGGTGCAATATGGGTATATGATAATATAGGTGCAATATGGGTATATGATAATATAGGAGCAATATGGGTATATGATAATATAGGAGCAATACGGGGATATGATAATATAGGAGCAATATGGGGATATGATAATATAGGAGCAATATGGGTATATGATAATTCTTCCCGCTCTGAAAATAATATAATATTGAAAATAAAATAATAATAATATTGAATAACAGGCACAGTTGGTACGACTGACTCTCATGCAACCCACCTTATCTAGCACGTGTCCTAGACCTGTGTGGTACCTGTGACCGCATCACGAGTCCATCTCTCGTAATCATATTATACAATATAATAGTATATTCTAATACAAGTATTATGATCCAATATATCATAGTGACATACTACATCAAAATATACTGGAATGTAATAGACAAGATGAAATATAAGCTCCTGGTATTGATAATTATTTATACGAAAAAATTATATTCATTATTATATTGAAGATAAGCTGTACAAATTGTATAGTATGTACAGGGAGCCGGTCGGCCGAGCGGACAGCACGCGGGACTTGTGATCCTGTGGTCCTGGGTTCGATCCCAGGCGCCGGCGAGAAACAATGGGCAGAGTTTCTTTCACCCTATGCCCCTGTTACCTAGCAGTAAAATAGGTACCTGGGTGTTAGTCAGCTGTCACGGGCTGCTTCCTGGGGGTGGAGGCCTGGTCGAGGACCGGGCCGCGGGGACACTAAAAGCCCCGAAATCATCTCAAGATAATCTCAAGATAGTTAGGAACCAGGTAAATACTTGGGTCATGACCTCCGTAACAGCTACATGACATCGTTACAGTGCTGACTGGTAGTGAACACGTTTACAGCAGTGTAAATAGAAATTTTGTAAACAAATTACAAAGCATTCAGCTTACAATTTGTATTGTGTTCTTGCACAAATAATACAAGCAATATATGATATGAATTGCAAGAGCTTGTACCTGCAACTGAGGCCATGAATGTTGAGGGCAGCACAAATCAAATGTTTAAGCATTACAAAGGTACAGTTTGTGTTGTAAGAAACTACATTTTGTATTCTATGGTTTCACTGTTTTCTGTCCGTGGTTCCCTGAGGTTTCCTTATGGGATGAGAGCAAGTGTTCTCTGGGCAGAACACCTGTCCGGCAGACATGTGCTGCTCTACAGTAGGCTTCCCTGCCCTGCCCCTCTGCCCTCTACAGTGTCCCTGCCCTTCTACAGGCTGCCAGATGCTCCCAAGTCTTATTCATCGTCAGTGTTAAGCGAAATATTCCCCCCATCTGACGTTCTGCACGGCCTCGCATCTCTGCCTAATTGGCAGAACTGAGTTTTCTTGAGCCCTGTCAATTCTCAACCTCATGCCCAACTTGTCCACAGTTCGGTAACTCATCAATGGAGTCCTTGACAGGGTTGAGGCCATTGACAGGGATAGAGGCATTGTTGACACGTGCCTTGCCCTGGCCGCCTATCCTCTCACGAGGGAAGGGCGCAGCTTCCTGTTTCAGGAGTACAGTATCATCCTCACTCATCCACCACATCCTGGCTGTCACCCCTTGTGGCTCCACGCTGCCCTCTACAGTGTTCCCAGCAGGCTCCAGGCTGCCCTCTACAGTGTTCCCAGCAGGCTCCAGGCTGCCCTCTACAGTGTTCCCAGCAGGCTCCAGGCTGCCCTCTACAGTGTTCCCAGCAGGCTCCAGGCTGCCCTCTACAGTGTTCCCAGCAGGCTCCAGGCTGCCCTCTACAGTGTTCCCAGCAGGCTCCAGGCTGCCCTCTACAGTGTTCCCAGTAGGCTCCTGGCTGCCCTCTACAGTGTTCCCAGCAGGCTCCAGGCTGCCCTCTACAGTGTTCCCAGTAGGCTCCAGGCTGCCCTCTACAGTGTTCCCAGCAGGCTCCAGGCTGCCCTCTACAGTGTTCCCAGCAGGCTCCAGGCTGCCCTCTACAGTGTTCCCAGCAGGCTCCAGGCTGCCCTCTACAGTGTTCCCAGCAGGCTCCAGGCTGCCCTCTACAGTGTTCCCAGTAGGCTCCAGGCTGCCCTCTACAGTGTTCCCAGTAGGCTCCAGGCTGTCCTCTACAGTGTTCCCAGCAGGCTCCAGGCTGCCCTCTACAGTGTTCCCAGTAGGTTCCAGGCTGCCCTCTACAGTGTTCCCAGTAGGCTCCAGGCTGCCCTCTACAGTGTTCCCAGTAGGCTCCAGGCTGCCCTCTACAGTGTTCCCAGTATGCTCCAGGCTGCCCTCTACAGTGTTCCCAGTAGGCTCCAGGCTGCCCTCTACAGTGGTCCCAGTAGGCTCCAGGCTGCCCTCTACAGTGTTCCCAGTAGCTCCAGGCTGCCCTCTACAGTGTTCCCAGTAGGCTCCAGACTGCCCTCTACAGTGTTCCCAGCAGGCTCCAGGCTGCCCTCTACAGTGTTCCCAGCAGGCTCCAGGCTGCCCTCTACAGTGTTCCCAGTAGGCTCCAGGCTGCCCTCTACAGTGTTCCCAGTAGGCTCCAGGCTGCCCTCTACAGTGTTCCCAGTATGCTCCAGGCTGCCCTCTACAGTGTTTCCAGTAGGCTCCA
This sequence comes from Procambarus virginalis, assembly GCA_020271785.1. Lineage (NCBI taxonomy): Eukaryota > Metazoa > Arthropoda > Malacostraca > Decapoda > Cambaridae > Procambarus > Procambarus virginalis. Next base: position 107,948 of record WNGS01096316.1, read on the forward strand.
GGCTGCCCTCTACAGTGTCCCCAGTAGGCTCCAGGTTGCCCTCTACAGTGTTCACAGCAGGCTCCAGGCTGCCCTCTACAGTGTTCCCAGCAGGCTCCAGGCTGCCCTCTACAGTGTTCCCAGCAGGCTCCAGGCTGCCCTCTACAGTGTTCCCAGCAGGCTCCAGCCTGCCCTCTACAGTGTTCCCAGCAGGCTCCAGGCTGCCCTCTACAGTGTTCCCAGCAGGCTCCAGGCTGCCCTCTACAGTGTTCCCAGCAGGCTCCAGGCTGCCCTCTACAGTGTTCCCAGCAGGCTCCAGCTGCCCTCTACAGTGTTCCCAGCAGGCTCCAGGCTGCCCTCTACAGTGTTCCCAGCAGGCTCCAGGCTGCCCTCTACAGTGTTCCCAGTAGGCTCCAGGCTGCCCTCTACAGTGTTCCCAGCAGGCTCCAGGCTGCCCTCTACAGTGTTCCCAGTAGGCTCCAGGCTGCCCTCTACAGTGTTCCCAGCAGGCTCCAGGCTGCCCTCTACAGTGTTCCCAGCAGGCTCCAGGCTGCCCTCTACAGTGTTCCCAGTAGGCTCCAGGCTGCCCTCTACAGTGTTCCCAGTAGGCTCCAGGCTGCCCTCTACAGTGTTCCCAGTAGGCTCCAGGCTGCCCTCTACAGTGTTCCCAGTAGGCTCCAGGCTGCCCTCTACAGTGTTCCCAGCAGGCTCCAGGCTGCCCTCTACAGTGTTCCCAGTAGGCTCCAGGCTGCCCTCTACAGTGTTCCCAGCAGGCTCCAGGCTGCCCTCTACAGTGTTCCCAGCAGGCTCCAGGCTGCCCTCTACAGTGTTCCCAGCAGGCTCCAGGCTGCCCTCTACAGTGTTCCCAGCAGGCTCCAGGCTGCCCTCTACAGTGTTCCCAGTAGGCTCCAGGCTGCCCTCTACAGTGTTCCCAGCAGGCTCCAGGCTGCCCTCTACAGTGTTCCCAGTAGGCTCCAGGCTGCCCTCTACAGTGTTCCCAGCAGGCTCCAGGCTGCCCTCTACAGTGTTCCCAGCAGGCTCCAGGCTGCCCTCTACAGTGTTCCCAGTAGGCTCCAGGCTGCCCTCTACAGTGTTCCCAGCAGGCTCCAGGCTGCCCTCTACAGTGTTCCCAGCAGGCTCCAGGCTGCCCTCTACAGTGTTCCCAGCAGGCTCCAGGCTGCCCTCTACAGTGTTCCCAGCAGGCTCCAGCCTGCCCTCTACAGTGTTCCCAGCAGGCTCCAGGCTGCCCTCTACAGTGTTCCCAGCAGGCTCCAGGCTGCCCTCTACAGTGTTCCCAGCAGGCTCCAGGCTGCCCTCTACAGTGTTCCCAGCAGGCTCCAGGCTGCCCTCTACAGTGTTCCCAGCAGGCTCCAGGCTGCCCTCTACAGTGTTCCCAGCAGGCTCCAAGCTGCCCTCTACAGTGTTCCCAGCAGGCTCCAGGCTGCCCTCTACAGTGTTCCAAGTAGGCTCCAGGCTGCCCTCTACAGTGTTCCCAGTAGGCTCCAGGCTGCCCTCTACAGTGTTCCCAGTAGGCTCCAGGCTGCCCTCTACAGTGTTCCCAGTAGGCTCCAGGCTGCCCTCTACAGTGTCCCCAGTAGGCTCCAGCCTGCCCTCTACAGTGTTCCCAGCAGGCTTCAGGCTGCCCTCTACAGTGTTCCCAGCAGGCTCCAGGCTGCCCTCTACAGTGTTCCCAGCAAGCTCCAGGCTGCCCTCTACAGTGTTCCCAGTAGGCTCCAGGCTGCCCTCTACAGTGTCCCCAGTAGGCTCCAGGCTGCCCTCTACAGTGTTCCCAGCAGGCTCCAGGCTGCCCTCTACAGTGTTCCCAGTAGGCTCCAGGCTGCCCTCTACAGTGTTCCCAACAGGCTCCAGGCTGCCCTCTACAGTGTCCCCAGTAGGCTCCAGGCTGCCCTCTACAGTGTTCCCAGCAGGCTCCAGGCTGCCCTCTACAGTGTTCCCAGCAGGCTCCAGGCTGCCCTCTACAGTGTTCCCAGCAGGCTCCAGGCTGCCCTCTACAGTGCTCCCAGCAGGCTCCAGGCTGCCCTCTACAGTGTTCCCAGTAGGCTCCAGGCTGCCCTCTACAGTGTTCCCAGTAGGCTCCAGGCTGCCCTCTACAGTGTTCCCAGTAGGCTCCAGGCTGCCCTCTACAGTGTTCCCAGTAGGCTCCAGGCTGCCCTCTACAGTGTTCCCAGTAGGCTCCAGGCTGCCCTCTACAGTGTTCCCAGCAGGCTCCAGGCTGCCCTCTACAGTGTTCCCAGCAGGCTCCAGGCTGCCCTCTACAGTGTTCCCAGTAGGCTCCAGGCTGCCCTCTACAGTGTTCCCAGTAGGCTCCAGGCTGCCCTCTACAGTGTTCCCAGTAGGCTCCAGGCTGCCCTCTACAGTGTTCCCAGTAGGCTCCAGGCTGCCCTCTACAGTGTTCCCAGTAGGCTCCAGGCTGCCCTCTACAGTGTTCCCAGTAGGCTCCAGGCTGCCCTCTACAGTGTTCCCAGTAGGCTCCAGGCTGCCCTCTACAGTGTTCCCAGTAGGCTCCAGGCTGCCCTCTACAGTGTTCCCAGTAGGCTCCAGGCTGCCCTCTACAGTGTTCCCAGCAGGCTCCAGGCTGCCCTCTACAGTGTTCCCAGTAGGCTCCAGGCTGCCCTCTACAGTGTTCCCAACAGGCTCCAGGCTGCCCTCTACAGTGTCCCCAGTAGGCTCCAGGCTGCCCTCTACAGTGTTCCCAGCAGGCTCCAGGCTGCCCTCTATAGTGTTCCCAGCAGGCTCCAGGCTGCCCTCTACAGTGTTCCCAGCAGGCTCCAGGCTGCCCTCTACAGTGCTCCCAGCAGGCTCCAGGCTGCCCTCTACAATGTTCCCAGCAGGCTCCAGGCTGCCCTCTACAGTGTTCCCAGCAGGCTCCAGGCTGCCCTCTACAGTGTCCCCAGTAGGCTCCAGGCTGCCCTCTACAGTGTTCCCAGCAGGCTCCAGGCTGCCCTCTACAGTGTTCCCAGTAGGCTCCAGGCTGCTCTCTACAGTGTTCCCAGCAAGCTCCAGGCTGCCCTCTACAGTGTTCCCAGCAGGCTCCAGGCTGCCCTCTACAGTGTTCCCAGCAGGCTCCAGGCTGCCCTCTACAGTGTTCCCAGCAGGCTCCAGGCTGCCCTCTACAGTGTTCCCAGCAGGCTCCAGGCTGCCCTCTACAGTGTTCCCAGCAGGCTCCAGGCTGCCCTCTACAGTGTTCCCAGCCGGCTCCAGGCTGCCCTCTACAGTGTTCCCAGCAGGCTCCAGGGTGCCCTCTACAGTGTTACCAGCAGGCTCCAGGCTGCCCTCTACAGTGTTCCCAGCCGGCTCCAGGCTGCCCTCTACAGTGTTCCCAACAGGCTCCAGGCTGCCTGGTTGATGGGGTTCTGGGAGTTCTTCTACTCCCCAAGCCCGGCCCGAGGCCAGGCTTGGCTTGTGAGAGTTTGGTCCACCAGGCTGTTGCTTGGAGCGGCCCGCAGGTCCACATACCCACCACAGCCCGGTTGGTCCGGCACTCCTTGAAGGAATAAATCTAGTTTCCTCTTGAAGATGTCCACGGTTGTTCCGGCAATATTTCTTATGCTTGCTGGGAGGACGTTGAACAACCGTGGACCTCTGATGTTTATACAGTGCTCTCTGATTGTGCCTATGGCACCTCTGCTCTTCACTGGTTCTATTCTGCATTTACTTCCATGACGTTCACTCCAGTACGTTGTTATTTTACTGTGTAGATTTGGTACTTGGCCCTCCAGTGTCTTCCAGGTGTATATTATTTGATATCTCCCTCGTCTTCTTTCTAGTGAGTACATTTGTAGGGCTTTGAGACGATCCCAATAATTTAGGTGATTTATTTCGTCTATGCGTGCCGTATATGTTCTATGTATTCCCTCTATTTCAGCAATCTCTCCTGCTCTGAAGGGGGAAGTGAGTACTGAGCAGTACTCAAGACGGGACAACACAAGTGACTTGAAGAGTGCAACCATTGTGATGGGATCCCTGGATTTGAAAGTTCTCGTAATCCATCCTATCATTTTTCTGGCTGACGCAATATTTGCTTGGTTATGCTCCCTAAACGTTAGGTCGTCAGACATTATTATTCCCAAATCCTTTACATGCTGTTTTCCTACTATGGGTACATTTGATTGTGTTTTGTACTCTGTATTATGTTTAAGGTCCTCATTTTTACCGTACCTGAGTACCTGGAATTTATCACTGTTAAACATCATGTTACTTTCTGATGCCCAGTCGAAAACTTTATTAATATCAGCTTGAAGTTTTTCAATGTCTTCAGCCGAGGTAATTTTCATACTGATTTTTGTGTCATCTGCAAAGGATGATACGAAGCTGTGACTTGTATTTTTGTCAAAGGGACGGTAGGCCCAATATCACTAAGACAAGGAACCATTAATACACATGTAATAACACTTGATTATATATAACTTTATTTAAAATAATTAAATCTGCACTTCCCTAACTAATTCCTACCAGAGGCCAAGAGTACTGAATGAGGTGCTTTAGTTCAAGAGAGCCGTACTTACTCGTATGTTGTTCCACAGTTCTCCTGGAGATGATGTTCCCTCCCTGAGTCCACACACACCGTCCTCCTGGGGCTGTACCCACTCTACTGTCCCTCTTCCCTGATCTCTTCCTCCTCAGCTGAACATGAGGGTTTGCATTTAATGTGGAGGAGTTAATCCCTGAAGATTATCATGACGGCATCAACTCTGACCTCTTTGTGACTTGGTGACCGTTGACCTGTCCTCCTGCTTCACTGGTACCGAGGTGTAACTTCTTCCATTGTCTGCCGCCTGTGGTTTGTTCATCCTCCACGTGGCTTGTTCATGCTGTTATGATGTTCATGTTGTACTACTATGTACTGCTCTCTTGTTACATCCCCCGTCCCCCGTCCAAGCTCTTCCTCCACACTATACTGAGTGCCTGTGCTACCGGCACTTTGCATTTTTTATAAATATTGAATTCCATGAGTCTGGACCTGGGGCCGAGTGCATGGGCATGTTTTCAATTTCTTTTCAAAATTTAGTGCGCTCGTGTTGATATCAGTTATATTTACAGGGGTTTGGATATCACGCATAAAGAAATTGTCTGGATCTTCCACTTTCATGTTGTTTATTGGAGTGCTAAACATGTCCTCATACTGCTTTTTTAGGATTTCACTAATTTCTTTGTCATCTCCGTGTATGAACCTTCACTTGTACGAATAGGTCCAATACTGGCAGTGGTTTTTGCTTTTGATTTCGCATATGAGAAGAAATATTTTGGATTTTTCTTTATTTCCTGAATTGCTTTCTGTTCTAACTGCCTTTCTTCAGTTTCATATGAGTGTTTCAATTTCCGCTCGATTTCTTCAATCTCCCTATTTAAATTATTCCTTCTTTGACGGGAAATTCGTGTCTGCATAAGCAGTTCTGTTATTTTTTTCCTGCGTTTATAGTGTCGTCTGCGTTCTCTTTCTACGTTAGATCTCTTTCTGGCTTTCCTCAAAGGAACATGTTTTAGACAGACTTGATACGCTTCTGAAGTCAGTTTTTCTATTCCTTCTGTAGGACTTGTATTACTTAGAACAGTTTCCCATGGAATGTTTGTAAGTTCCCTGTTTATTATCTCCCAGTCTATCCTTTTATTATTTTTTAAATTGAATTTACGGAATAGCCCCTCTCGCTTTATCAACGTTTTAGGTCTATTCTGAGTATTGATGGTCGTTTGCACTTCAATGAGCTTGTGATCTGAAATATGTGGTATCTGATATCGTAATGTCTCTGATAATGTCTTCATTGTTCGTAAAGACCAGATCTAAAATATTTTCATTTCTCGTTGGCTCCGATATCTGCTGAGTGAGTGAAAATTTGTCACAGAATCTAAGTAGTTCTCTAATCTGTGGTTGGTTAGGTCCCGATAGATTTCCTGGTATAATATTATTGTTTGCTATTTTCCACCTGAGACTAGGCAAGTTGAAGTTACCTAGGAAGATAATATCAGGTATTGGGTTCTCCAAATTATCAAGGCTATTCTCTATTTTGTTTATCTGTTCTGTGAATTCCTCAGCCGTTGCATCTGGCGGTTTGTATATTAGAATAATCACTAAATTTATTTTCTCTATTATTAATCCCAGTACCTCTACCACCTCATTTGTAGCGTTAAGGAGCTCCGAGCATAAAAGGTCTTCCCTAATATACAGACCCACTCCTCCATGTGACCTAATTTTCCTATCACACCTGTATAGGTTATATCCTGGAATCCAGATCTCACTGTCCAACAATTCCCCTGCATGGGTTTCTGTGAAAGCTCCAAATACTGCATTTGACTCCGTGAGGAGGCCATTTATGAACTGTACTTTGTTGTTTGTTCTTGTTTTCAGTCCTTGTATGTTGGCAAAGATGAATGAGGTTACTCTATTGGTGATAGTTGGACTGGGAGACTTTCTCGGCAAGCCCATTATGCGTGGACATAATAAGTTTGTTCTGACCAGTGCTGATTGTTGTAGGGCAGTTGCCTGTCGTAGTTGTAGTTCCCTTTCGGAGTGTAATTGTATCTGTAATTCTGGAATGCAAGTGGATCTGGCATCCAGTTCCATACACTCTCCTTGCTCCTCCTTTTGAATTCTCTGTCGGTCTGGTATAAAAAATGTATAGAGTTTCCTCCAAATTCATTATCCTGCTTGCCACTCTTTGCTGCCCTCTACAGTGTTCCCAGCAGGCTCCAGGCTGCCCTCTACAGTGTTCCCAGCAGGCTCCAGGCTGCCCTCTACAGTGTTCCCAGCAGGCTCCAGGCTGCCCTCTACAGTGTTCCCAGTAGGCTCCAGGCTGCCCTCTACAGTGTTCCCAGCAGGCTCCAGGCTGCCCTCTACAGTGTTCCCAGTATACACCAGGGTCGTATACACCAGGGTCGTATACTCCAGGGGTCGTATACACCAGGGTCGTATACACCAGGGTCGTATACACCAGGGTCGTATGCTCCAGGGTCGTATACACCAGGTTCATATACACCAGGGGTCGTATACACCAGGGTCGTATACAACAGGGTCGTATACACCAGGGTCATATACACCAGGGTCGTATACACCAGGCTCATATACACCAGGGTCGTATACACCAGGGTCGTGTACACCAGGGTCGTATACACCAGGCACATATACACCAGGGTCGTATACACCAGGCTCATATACACCAGGGTCATATACACCAAGGTCGTATACACCAGGGTGGTATACACCAGGGTCGTATACACCAGGGTCGTATATACCATGGGTCATATACACCAGGGTCGTATACTCCAGGGTCATATACACCAGGGTCGTATACTGCAGGGTCATATACACCAGGGTCATATACACCAGGGTCGTATACTCCAGGGTCGTATACACCAGGGTCGTATACACCAGGGTCGAATACACCAGGGGTCGTATACACCAGGGTCGTATATACCAGGGGTCGTATACTCCAGGGTCGTATACACAAGGGGACATATACACCAGGGTCGTATACTCCATGGTCATATACACCAGGGTCGTATACACCAGGGTCGTATACACCAGGGGTCATATACACCAGGGTCATATACGCCAGGGGTCATATACACCCGGGTCGTATAGACCAGGGGTCATATACACCAGGGTCGTATACACAAGGGTCGTATACTCCAGGTTCATATACACCAGGGTCGTATACACCAGGGTCGTATACACCAGGGTCGCATACACCAGGGTCGTATAGACCAGGGGTCATATACACCAGGGTCGTATACACCAGGGTCGTATAGACTAGGGGTCATATACACCAGGGTCGTATAGACCAGGCGTCATATACACCAGGGTCGTATACATCAGGGTTGTATACACCAGGGGTCGTATACTCCAGGGTCGTAAACACCATGCTCATATACACCAGGGTCATATACACCAGGGTCGTATACTCTAGGGGTTATATACACCAGGGTCGTATACACCAGGGTCATATACACCAGGGTCGTATACACCAGGGTCATATATACCAGGGTCGTATACACCAGGCTCATATACACCAGGGTCGTATACACCAGGCTCATATGCACCAGGGTCATACACACCAGGGTCGTATACACCAGGATCGTGTACACAAGGGTCGTATACACCAGGGTCGTATACACCAGGGTCATATACACCAGGGTCATATACACCAGGGTCGTATACACCAGGGTCGTATACACCAGAGTCGTATACTCCAAGGTCATATACACAAGGGTCATTTACACCAGGAGTCGTATACACCAGGGTCGTATACACGAGGGTCGTATACACCAGGGTCGTATACACCAGGGTCGTATACACCAGGGTCGTATACACCAGGGTCGTATACACCAGGGTCGTATACTCCAAGGTCATATACACCAGGGTCGTATACACCAGGGTCGTATACACCAGAGTCGTATACTCCAAGGTCATATACACAAGGGTCGTTTACACCAGGAGTCGTATACACCAGGGTCATATACACCAGGGTCGTTTACACCAGGGTCGTATACACCAGGGTCATATACACCAGGGTCGCATAGACCAGGGTCGTATACACCAGGGTCGTACACACCAGGGGTCGTATACTGCAGGGTCGTATACACCAGGGGTCGTATACTCCAGGGTCGTATGCACCAGGGTAGTATACACTAGGGGTCATATACACCAGGGGTCGTATACACCAGGGTCGTATACACCAGGGTCGTATGCACCAGGGGTCGTATACACCAGGGTCGTATACACCTGGGTCGTATACACCAGGGTCGTATACTCCAGGGGTTGTATACACCTGGGTCGTATACACCAGGGTCGTATACACCAGGGGTCGTATACTCCAGCGTCGTATACACCAGGGTCGTATACACCAGGGTCGTATACACCAGGGTCGTATACACCAGGGTCGTATACACCAGGGTTGTTGTCACCAGGGTCGTATACACCAGGGTCGTTTACACCAGGGTCGTATACACCAGGGTCGTATACACCTGGGTCATATACACTAGAGTAGTATATGCCAGGGTCGTATACACCAGGGACGTATACACCAGGTTCGTATACACCAGGGTCATATACTCCAGGGTCATATACATCAGGGTTGTATACTCCAGGGTCGTATACACCAGGGTCGTATACACTAGGGTCGTATACACCAGGGGTATACACCAGGGTCGTATTCACCAGGGGTGTATACACCAGGGTCGTATACACCAGGGTCGTATTACACCAGGGTCGTATACACCATGGTCG
>WNGS01096320.1:0-10547 GCA_020271785.1 Procambarus virginalis
CAGTATCATAGTAAAATCTTCCACATGAATATACTCTCACCCTTTTATTTTTACACTTAGATTTAATTAGAGTAAAATTCAAGATTTAATTAGATAGATATGTCATCTTTTTTTTCTCGGAATATCTATTTGAGCTCACTTTGTTTTCTTAGTTCATACCAACTATAGGATTTTAATTAACCATACTAAGCTAATTATCTTCAAGATTTTACTTTATGATTATTATTTTATTATTATTTTATTTTACATTTATATTGTCAGTCTCTATTGATTTTTTTTTATTTTATCTAACTTTTGTGTCCTTCCTGGCTATCTATTGGATCTTTATTTTACTTCTAAATTGTTACTATTTTATTGTATTTGCTTTTATTCTTGTGTTTTGCTATATCGTGTATCTTGTATCGTGATCCCTCTGCATCTCTATGCACACTGATATTGATCCTGATCAAAATCTTCTGTCTCATATCTACACCAACCAGCACATTGATCATCATTATTGCAAGTATTTCACAGCACACCAGGCTAAAAACAAACTCCAAAATAGCACCTGTTATCAGTTTACAACCAAAATGTTAGATCACTGGTAAACATTTTGACGATTTAAATGCATTACTCACAGTACTAGGTAATAACTTATCGTTCATTATTTTAACAGAAACTTGGCTAAATAAAGACTATACCCAACTCTACAACTTAGCTGGTTATAAAGCCATTCATAACTGTAGGCCTAATAAAAAAGGTGGTGGCACAGCTATATATTACCGAGATACATTTATCTGCAACAGTGTTATTAGTGACAGAGATGACTACTGTGAATATACTTTTGCTCAGTTTACAATTAAATCCCTTAAATCCTCTTTGACTATTGGAGCCATCTATAGATTTCCCAATACTAACATAGCTTCTTTCTCAGACAACCTAAGAATCTTATTATAAACAACAATCTCAACAAAAACCACATCAATCTGGGAGGAGACTTTATATTGACCTGGGTCAACAAAATTGCTCTCAAGTTGACTATTTCCTTAACAGCATGAACTCCTGTATGCTAATCCCCACAATCACCAAACCTACCGAGTCACTCAAACATCAGCCACTACCTTGGCCACATATGGACAAACATAAACAGCTCCCCTTGTATCTGGTATAATCTACGACAGAACAACTGACCACTATCCTACCTTTCTCATAGCGAACATGGACATACCCACCAAAAAGCAAGAAACTTTCATTTAGGCTACACAGTGAATCAGCTTTAGGCAATCTTACAGATGCACTTCACAATATTAACTGGGATTCTGAATTCAATAATACCCAGGATATAAATTCATTAGCTAACCTCTTCCTCTCCAAAACTCTAAGCCTCTACAACCTTCATTGTCCCCTTCTTACCAAGCAAGTAACTGACAAAAGATTAAACAATCCATGGCTCACAAGTGGCATTCTCAACTCCATCAACAAGAAACACGAATATGAAAAGAAACTTAGGATTGGCCTAGTTTCAAAGGAAGTATCTAAAAGGTACTCATCAATGCTTACCAGTATCATAAGAAAGGCAAAACTTGCATATTATGTGAATTGATTCAATGAAGCAAAAGGCAACATGAAAAGAATTTGGAAAACCATCTCTAGTATCCTAGGAACTAAACAACACTCACATAACCAAATAAACCTCTACAAGGATTGGGATATACCGTCAACTGATTTAGAAATGGCAAATGAATTTAATAGTTTCTTTTCATCGGTTGGTGCTAATCTTGCCAGTAAAATCCCACAGACTCAGACACATATTAACACATATCTCTCAGGCAGCTATCCAAACTCTCTTCTCCTTTCACCAATCAGCCCGGCAGATGTTGTGTCCATCATACACTCTCTAAAAACCAAGGCAGGGAACACCAGTGAAATTCCGTCCATTGTATACAAGAGAGCCTCCATGCTGCCCCACCATGGTGGTTGGTGATTGCCCTACTATTCAACAAATCTATAGTGTGTCACACCTTCCCTGATATCCTCAAAAAAGCAAGAGTAACGACAGTCCATAAAGGAGGCAATCTGGCGGACATAAACAATTATAGACCAATATCAAATCTACCCATTCTATGAAAAATATTTGAAAAAATTATTTACAAACAGCTCTATTCCTACCTCGTAAAATTCGACATACTCAGCCCCTGCCAGTTTGGCTTCCGGTAACAAAAGAGCGCCAACGATGCAATCATTAGTCTCCTTGACGTAATCTACTCAGCCCTTGACAAAGATGAGTTTCAATTGGACTCTTCATTGACCTAAGAAAAGCCTTTGATACTGTTAATCACAACTACCTCTTACTTAAACTCCAGCATTATGGAATCCGAGGCCTTGCCCTTGATCCACTCTACCAATTACCGTTGGAGTGCCACAGGGCAGTATCTTAGGACCTCTTCTATTTCTTATATATATAAACGATCTGCCTAATGTCTCTAATATTCTCAAACCTATATTGTTTGCTGACGATACTACTCTCATCTATTCAGACCTCAACCCACATACACTAAATAATGTTGTGAATAATGAATTAAAAAAAGTCCACTTATGGATGTCAACTAACAAACTAACATTAAACATCGAAAAGACTTACTACATCTTATTTGGAAGCAAATCATCGAATGCAATTCAGCTACAGATAGACAACATTAACATCAGTAATAAAAATGATGGCAATTTCTTGGCCTATTCCTAGACAAGAGACTCAACTTCAGCACCCAGATTCAACACATAACTAAGAAAGTCTCTAAGACAGTTGGTATACTCTCCAAAATCAGATATTATGTTTCTAACTCTGCTCTCCTCTCACTATATTATGCACTAATCTACCCCTATCTTAATTATGGTATCTGTGCATGGGGGTCTACCACTGCAAACCACCTTAAGCCCATCATCACCCAGCAAAAATCTGCTATCAGAATAATAACTAACTCTGCTTTCAGACAACACTCAGCTCCCTTGTTTAAATCCCTAAACTTGCTAAATATTAACTCCCTCCACACATTCTCTTTTGTCAACTACATTTACAAAACCCTGTTCTTAAATGCAAACCTTGCTATGAAACTCTCTCTGGACAGATGTAATAGGACCCATTATCACCACACCAGAAATAAATATCTCTTTGATATCCCCAGGGTCAAACTTAATCTGTGTAAACACTCTATGCAAATTAAGGGACCTAGTCTATGGAACTCACTCCCTAGTGAATTGAAAAACTGTAAAACTTTTGCCTTATTTAAAAGTAAAACCAAAAAGTACTTAATTTCATCTTCTTAGTTTCCTACACTGAGCTTTAAATTTGCTCTGTATCTAGTGTTACCCAATCTCCTAACTCTTATGTATTTAACCCAAACAACCTTATCATTGTGTTCATTGCTTTTTTCTTTTATGTGCTAGCCATATGCTGTATTGTGCCTACCAATTTTTGTCAACTACCATTCAAGCTGTCATTGCAATCAATCTTAGCTACCTAAGTGCTTTAATATACTGTACCTACAATTTTCTCTCATCTTTTTTTCTTGCCATGTAACTGTTATTATTTTTTTTATAAATTTTGCAAGTATTTACCTACTTAAAATTTTCTTAGATTAAGGACCTGCCCGAAACGCTGCTGGTACTAGTGGCTTTACAAGATTGTAATTACCATATTATATATTCTCACATTCCCAAAGTACCTTCTTGTATATGAATAAATAAATAAATAAATAAATAAATAAAAATAAATAAATAAATAAATAAATAGATGAGGTCGTAGTCTGCTGCCTGCTCTGTGTCGAAACTGTAGCGTCTTGAGTCGATTAGAACTGCCTACACAGAGTACTACATTCTTGACTGGAGATTGTACTGGTTTGCTATTCTCAAATTGCTGGCTTATATATGGTTACTACACCTCACAGTAAGGTAAGAAGGTGGAAAAACCGTTACCTGTAAATAGGAATAGGATTATAGCTTGTGTAATTAGTTATGCCATTAAGATGACGAGATAATGGAGTGAGTATAGGTTTACTCGCTACAGGTCTCCCCCTGCCAGGGAAAGAAAGAAAGGCAATACAACAAAAAATATGAGGCTACTGTTCCCTGGGTCGCTGTGGAACATGTAGTCCGGTACCAAAAGATGCAGGCAGTGTGTGGACAAGCTCGGTGCAGCAGGAGAGAAGAATGTGCATGATTGTTGCGTCCTTGGGTCGCTGGTGGAGCATTTAGATCCGGGGCGGATGGGCTCGGGCACCAGGACAATATGAGGTAATGTCGGCATGTAGTTAGGACAACACAGGAATCACTGCTAGAGCTGAATTGTCCTGGAGGCGACGAAGAGTCGGAAACGCAAGCTGTAAGTCCTGTACTGCGCAAAGTGCTTGATTTGGCAGAGTATCAGAATGCAGTGAACGTGTAGATGAATCTGATGACAGAGCAGCTGTCGTGGGAGTCCCTGTAGAACAAGCAGTGCCCCGGCAGCGACGAAGAGTCGGCAGGACAGGCTGTAGATCCCACATGATGAAGTTGCTGATGAAACTGTCAGATGATTAAGTAACACTCGCTGTGCAGCAAGCTGTAGTTGATGAAAATGCCGAGACGATCGCGGTGAAAATCATAGCTGTGGCGAGGGTGTTGGCAGCGTTCCATGACAGGTGGCACGAGGTGGGCCACAGCAAGCAACAGCAGGAGTGAAGGTCCAGTGAGAATCCATGTTGTAGTTCATCGTGGCTGGGTATCGTCGAAACTCTCTGGGGTCACCAATGTAACGTACGGTTATGTTACGTTGTTGGGTTGATTAGACACACAGTGTTTAGTGAGTTTCATATTTATTTAGTAGTTCTGGATACAGCAGTGTCGTAAACGTTGAGACGAAGCCTGGAGCAGAGCTGAGTGTGGCCGGAGTCGCGGAGCTCTATGTGGGAGAGCGTTGTAGCTGGATGAGGTCGTAGTCCAGGTCACATAATTCCATTTCTACGCTACACTCCTCACGCTCCTACGCTACGCTCCTCCCGCTCCTACGCTACGCTCCTCACTCTAAGCTGTTTTTCAGCCCTCAAACTACCGCCAGATGATGTAGACCGCCACCCACAGGCAGCTAAGTACATGGAGTCCAAGCATGTTATAGCACAATGAAAGTAACCAACCAAAATCAACTCATTCCATCTCAAACAAATTTCAAAACAATCCTCTACGGCTGTGAGTTTCAGTGCATGCTGCCCTCCTCTGCTCGCCACCGCGCTGCCTGACGCAAGTTTCTTCACAACATATACCCCCAGTCCATTCTCAACCAATTATGTCTCCTAAAAACGTGACTGCGCAGGGAAATAAGAGCAACAAACCCCCTAACAAGGCATCCATCCCGGCCAACTCTGACAGCCTTCGTGTTTCTCCGTCTGGAAGCTCTGGGGTCCGTGGCGGAGGTGCTCACCCCTCCACCCCATTGAGCCAGGCAGCGGTGTCCTCTCAATGCTCTCCCATTAACATGCTAACATCCCAGTTTACGCAATTCAAGCGAGCTTCCGGTCCCTCACCGGATTTCCTTAACTGGACAGAGAATCAGTGGTTCAAAAAGTTGTGCCTAGTCCTTGAGTCTCAAAATGCTATCATCTTGAGTCTTCAAAATGAGAATCTAGAGAACCGCGCGAATCTCCATCACCAACAACAAGAAATAACCCTCCTCCGCGATGATATTAGAAACTTTAAGGCTAGCCAAGATCAACTCCAGCATGAATTGAATGATCTCCGTGAGGAAAACAATCTTCTGAAAACTGATGAAGCCATAAAAAACAAGAGGAAGCTCTCAACAAAATGACTGCATGTATCAGTACATTATCCGCTCAATTTTCCGTCTCCCAGGAAGAACAAGATCAGCAAAAGCTGCTAGACTGTTATTGTGTCGTCCCAAGATATACCTGTGGAACGTGAAGGTGAAAAGTGTGTTGAAATAGCTCAGGCTCTCATAAAAAACGAATTGCAGTTCATTCTAAACAAAACAGACATTATTGCTGCCTACAGAGTAGGCAAAAAGAATCCATCAGGACAAAACCAGCGGAAAATTCGCCTGAAGCTGACTTCCCAGTCCTTGAAATCGCATCTTGTCCAGTTAGCTGCATCCCAACGGAAGGGAATGTACATCAACGAGTGCTTGACTAGGAAAAGACAGCAACTCCTCTACCGCCTGAGTCAAATCCGTCATCAAAACCCAGAGGCGATTCATCAGTGCTTTGTTAGAGATGGATTGATTAAAGTGAGAAAGACTGCAGACGGTAAAATGTTTACAATTGCTAATGAAGAGAACCTTAGCACTTTCCTCTCCCAATGTGGTTTGTCTCACCTTATTATCACTCTCAATGAAACAAGTTAATAAACCCCCTTTTCACCTAGTGTGGGCTAGGTATCTTAAGTCTCCTTGTTTCACTTTTTAACTTAATTCTTAATTTACTCTTTACAAGTCTTTTACTGGCCTTAATTAATTGAGTGTATTAATATTTCTTTAGGTCTTATTAATTATACAGTCATAACTGCACTATTTATAGTGCTTAATCATTTGCTTAAATTTGCCTATGTATATTGTTGGGATTGAGTACTACAGATGTTGGAGGTAGCATGTTTGGAGCAGATGCTCTTTTGTTTATGATCTTGTTATCAATATTTCATGTACCTGATATTTGTTTTGTTGTTGTTACTACCGGAGAATAAAACCATGAGGACGAAGATTGTTTCTCTGACTACAACCATTACAGTGGCGACGAGGATTAAACATCTCCGGCAGAGAGCCTGGGTACGAGACGTGGTGTGAGGATCAAGAGAGAGCAGGGTACGTCGTGTGGACGAGTGGACGCTTCGCATACGAGTACAGTGTGCTACCACCGTGACAATGACTACGCCGCTCATGTCAATGGAGCCGTTAAACACTGCCAAGATCTCGTTGGACCTGAGGCTCAGCCTGCTGGAAGCACACTTTCAGTGCCGGGAGATTAAGGAGAACGCCAACAAGAAAGCGGTACTCTTAGTTTCACTGGGCTCGGAAGCATATAGTGTTCTCGGAAATTTGTTTGCACCGGAGCTACCGCACACGAAGACCTATGTAGACCTGATTGCTCTGCTTAAACGTCAGTATGTGGTGAAACCATCATATCACAGGAGTTTGATGGATTTCCAGAAGAGGACGAAAAAGCAGCACGAATCAGTACAGGATTTATTTGCGGAGTTGAAGGCTTTGGCTAACCTCTGCAACTTCGGAGCACAGTTGGACGGTAGGGTTAGGGACCAGTTGTTCATGGCAGTGGAAAAGGAGAATTATTTCCCTAACCTGGTGGCAGAAAATTTGGATCTACAATCGATGACTTCATGGACAGTGCTCGAGAAGATATTGAACCTGGAAAGGGCTTTTGGAAGTAAGACTTCTACTCAGGAAATTATGGCCGTACAGGGCCAGACCAGATGCAAACACTGTGGATACAGGCACATAAGTAGCAAGTGCAAGTTTCGTGCATATATATGCAACTTTTGTAACAAGGAGGGACACTTGCAGAGAGTGTGTAGGGAATTTCTGAACAGGAACAACAAGGCCTGGGAGAGGAGACGACCAGGTAATGCAGGAAGAAGAGGTAGTGGTACTGTAGTCAAGGCGGTAGAGGAAGGTAAACCGTCTGAAGAAGCTGCAGGTGAGGAAAACCGACTATATTCGGTGAAAGAAAAGGTATGTTCAGTGAAGTCACAAGTGGTGAATTTTGTAATTAATGGGAAGTTAGTTCCCTTGGAACTGGACACTGGTGCGGCAGTGTCAACATTGTCTAGAGATTGGGCAGATACCTTGCAATTGAATGTAAAACCAGGTAAAAAATCTTTAAGTGCTTATGATAATGTACCGATTAAGGTCTATGGCAAGGTGTCGGCAAAAGTAGGTTATAATGGAAAAGAAATTGTTCAAGATTTTTATGTAGTGGATTCACATAATCCTAGCCTATGTGGTAAGGATCTCATGGAAAAAGTGGGAATTTTCTTGGCGGGCCTAGATGAATTGTCGATAGTTAAAACAATTAAAAGTGCCGAACAAATGTTAGATAAATATTCAGTGGAGGCAGATAAGCCAATTAATAGCATGGTTGCAAAAATTCACCTGAAAAGTGGGGCTTCACCTAAATTTTTCAAGGCAAGAACAGTGCCGTTTCATTACAAGCAATTGGTAGAATCAGCCCTGGAAAAGCATGTGGCAGAAGGCATCTTAGAGCCAATTACACATAGTGAGTGGGCAGCCCCAATTGTACCAGTGTTGAAGGCAGACCGGAAATCCTTGAGAATCTGTGCAGACTTCAAGGAACTGAACAACCGCATACACTGTGAGAAGTACCCTTTACCTAAGATAGATGAGTTATTGTCAGTGGTCTGCAAGGGAGCAATTTTTTCTAAGATTGACCTGAAGGATGCTTACTTGCAAATTCCTGTAGAGGAGGAGAGCCAGAAATTGTTAGTGATTAATACCCACAAGGGGTTATTTAAGTATAAAAGACTTCCTTTTGGACTCTCCTCGTCTCCAGCAATTTTTCAGAGATTCATGTCCCAGTTGTTAGTTAACATTGAAGGTGTGGCTAGTTTTTTAGATGACATTATTGTATGTGGAGAGAATGAGGAAGTGCATGATGCTAGATTAGAACAAGTTTTGAATCTTTTGCAAAAGCACAATGTGAAGATTAATAAGGGAAAAACAACGTTGAAGACCAAGGCCATTGAATACCTGGGGTACCATATTTCAGGTAAGGGCTTTACTCCTTCTCACAAAAATGTAGCTGCTATAATAGATGCCCCAGCCCCAACATCAGTTGGGGAAGTACAGTCTTTTGTTGGGATGGTTACATATTTTTGTAAGTTTGTGAAGAACTTTTCAACAAAATTAGCACCCTTGTATGAATTGTTGAAAAAGGGGCTAGATTTAAGTGGGCAGCAAGAGAAGGAAAATGCATTCAGGAATATTAAGCAGGAATTGATCAATTCTCCAGTGCTCACTAATTTTACAGGTAGACTCCCATTAAAACTGGAGGTAGATGCTTCCCCAGTAGGAGTGGGTTGTGTATTATTACAGGAAGTAGATGGTCAGGATAAAGTAGTATATTTTGCTAGCAAGAAGTTATCTCCTGCGGAACAGAATTATTCTCAGTTAGATAAAGAAGCTTTAGCTTTGGTATTTGCTGTAAAGAAACTGAGGTATTTTCTGCTGGGGAGGAAATTTCTTGCTAGAACAGATCATAAACCCCTGCTAGGATTGTTTGGCAGAGGTAAGCAAGTTCCAGTTAATGCCAATGCTAGAATTCAAAGATGGGCATTACTACTCTCACAGTTTGAGTATGATTTAGAGTTTAAGCCAGGCAAGGATAATGTAGTAGCTGATGCATTAAGTAGATTGCCTGTGACAGAAGAATTAAATTCCAGTATTCCAGTGGAGTATGTTAACCTGGTGGAAGCTATGTCTTTTGAGGATATTTCATTCCAGACTATTAGGAAGGCAACTGGTAGAGATCCCAAATTAAGTCTGTTGTTGAAATATGTCAAATATGGTTGGAATGATAATTTGTTATTGTCAGAGTATGCTGCAGTGAAGGCTGACCTTAGTATTCACCAGGATGTACTTTTGTATAGGAATAGAGTGGTGGTGCCTGGGGAACTGAGATGTAAGATTTTGGAACAGCTGCATGTAGGCCATAATGGCATAAATGCTATGAAAGCAGAAGCTAGAAGTTGGGTTTGGTGGCCAAAAATAGACCAGGATATTGCTGAGGTAACAAAAAATTGTCATATTTGCTTTAAGAATTATCAGAAACCCCAGGCCCCAGTACTTTCTTGGCCATGCACTGGAAAACCCTGGTCTAGACTTCATGTAGATTATGCGGGACCTATGGATAATAAATATTACCTAGTGGTGGTGGATTCATACACCAAATTTCTGGATGTGCATGTGTGTAATTCCACCACATCATCTGTAACTTGTGAATTACTAAGGAAAACATATTGTAATTTTGGATTGCCAGACATAATTGTCTCAGACAATGCTCCTTATTTTGTTTCTGTGGAAATGGAGGATTTTTTTAGAAAAAATGGTATTAAACATGTAACACCTGCCCCCTATAATCCTTCTTCAAATGGTCTAGCAGAGAGAGCAGTGAGATCCTTGAAAGAAGGGTTAAAGCGGTTTACGGAAGGTACTATTAATACAAGGCTTTGTAGATTTTTATATAATCAAAGAAAAACTGTTCATTCTACTACTGGTAAATCTCCTTCTGAATTACTGTTTAATAGACACTTTAAAGTGCACATGGAAGCAGTAAAGACAGATCCCAATAAAGAGAAATCGGTAACTAGCTTGGCCAGTCAGTTGGCTCAGGGAGAGGAATTGTTGTTTAATGAGGGGGATGCAGTATATGCAAGGAATTTTGGAAGTGGAAAGCCCTGGGTGGAAGGAAAAATTAGGGAAGTCCTGGGCCGCAGGAACTTCACTGTGCAAGTGCAGAGTTTTGGGAACATTAATTGGAAAAGGCATGCCGATCAGG
>WNGS01096329.1:0-11542 GCA_020271785.1 Procambarus virginalis
GTGTAAATATCTGAGGCTCTGGTAAGGAGGCCACTGTGTTTGCGTCCAGGGTGTGTTGTTTTCGAAGTGATTCGTCCATTTCGGTAGTGACAGTAATATATATATTTTTAATTTTACGATGGAGAAACTTTAACTAAAAAGAGGACACATGGAGGGATTCTCTATGTTCAGTAAGCAGTTACTGAGTTGTAAACGAATGGTTGAGCCATCCAATACATGGATGGTGATAGTAATATTTTAAGACTGGGAAACTTTAAACTAAATGACCGCACATGTAGCGATTTTGCATTCAGTAAACACTTACTGAGTTGTAAACTGAATGCTGGAGCCTGACAATACAAGGTTTGTGATAGTAATATATTTTTTTTTATGATGGATAAACTTTAAACTAAAAATGAGGTCATACGGAGGGATATCTATGTTCAGTAAACAGTTACTGAGTTGTAAACTGAATGGTAGAGCCGTCCAATACCTGGTTGATGATATAGTATTTTACGATGGAAAAACCTTATCCTAAACTAAAAATGAGCTCACATGAAGTGATTTTCACTTACTGAGTTGTTAACTGAATGGCTGAGCTATCCAATACATAGTTGGTGATAGTACTATTAATTCAAGATGGAAAACTTTAAACTAAACTAAAATGAGCGCACATGAAGTGATTCTCACGTTCATTAAACACTTACTAAGTTGTTAACTGAATGTCTGAGACATCCAATACATGGTTGATGATAGTAGTATTAATGACATTGATAATATGAGGTGATGAACTGGATACTGACAGGGGAACAACGAAGCTGTGATATTGAAAAGAAACTGAACTGAATTTGAAAGTTGATTAATATATGTAATGTGAAACAAATCTACTGGAAAAACAGTAAGCCAAGTTGATTTGAAAAGAATATGTGAAGGCTGAAAAGCAGGGTGCAGGGAAATGGGTAAAAATAAGAAAATAAGAAGTAAAGATCTTCATAAACATAACATAAGATATCCGTGACCGTAATTAATACAGTGTGAACTCTCTTAAAAACTATGCTCAGCATGAAATCTCGTCACTAAGCATAACTTGTCACTCTGCGAAACAAATTATTGACTAAGTGTGACAGTGTGAATAAAAATGGCCACTTATGTTTGGAGTGCTATTTTAGTCAAGAAATACTGTAAAGGATGATTATTGACTAAAGAGAATTTCGTGGACTGCTGATGTTTGATGTGTTGAACTGCTTAAAGGAACCATATTTGCTAGAAAAAAATCCTGTGAAATAATGCATGTTATATGTTTTGACTAACTAGCTAATGGCGTATTGCCTTGGCTAATAATGAAATGACCCATTTTGTCTGACTCACTTAGCACAAGTGAAGAGAAAACACTGAAAAACTTGCAAAAGGTTAAAACTCTGTGAAATCATATCTGTTATGTTAAGTTATGACTAGCCGTCCACAAAGCCTTTCCTCCTATCGCAACCCAATTAGTTCATGCTCTCGTGTTTCACTTTTTGTTAAAACTAAATCTACACACGCGATATGAAATGTGAAAAAAAAACTTACACTATGCTAAGTTAACAGTGAATGAATAAAATTAATAAGAGTGCTAGGCTAGTGATGTGCACAGTCAAATCGCTAAGGTGGGTTGGTGACAGAATTGTCAAAAATGATGTACCTTGCATACATCAGATCTTTAGTGGTTTATGCAGCACCTCTGCTTGTTTGATGAATGAAAGGACTTTGATGATACGAATAGTAATTGGCTGACAATGGATGATGATAGTAGTATTTAATTTAAGATGGGAAAACTTTAAACTAAACTAAATAATCACATATGAAGAGATTCCCACGTTCAGTAAACACTTACTGAGTTGTAAACTGAATGTCTAAGACACCCAATTAGTTGTTGATGCTGATGATGATGATAGTAGTATTTAATTTAAGATTTGGAAACTTTGAACTAAACTAAATAATTACACATGAAGTGATTCCCACGTTCAGTAAACACTTACTGAGTCGTAAACTGAATGTCTAAGACACCCAATAAGTTGTTGTGATGATGATGATGATGATAGTAATATTTTAAGATTAGGAAACTTTGAACTAAACTAAATAATCTCACATGAAGTGATTTCCACCTTCAGTAAACACTTACTGAGTTGTAAACTGAATGTCTAAGACATCCAGTAAGTTGATGTTGATGATGATGATGATGATCGTAATATTTTAAGATTAGGAAACTTTGAACTAAACTAAATAATCTCACATGACGTGATTCCCACGTTCAGTAAACACTTACTGAGTTGTAAACTGAATGACTAAGGCACCCTGTAAGTTGTTGTTGATGATGGTGATGATGGTAGTATTTAAATTTAAGATGGAAAACTTTAAACTAAAATGAACTCACATGAAGGAATGTAGGTAGCGAACATGTCTCCTCAGCTCTTATCTTCCACAAAGCCTTTCCTCCTATCTCAACCCTATTAGTTCATGTTCTCGTGTTTCACTTTTTGTTAAAACTAAATCTTCAACAAGATCCTGTAGATCTGAGGCAAAGTGAAATTGACACTGCTTAATTAGAAACTGTACTTGTGGTCGGTCTCGAACCCATTGTCGATGGGCTGACTTATATTGAATTTTGTAACTAGCTGATCAAGATTGTAACTTCCTTAACTAAATGATTTGTGTGGTTCAGTCCCTGAGCCCATTATGTGACTCTGTAACCCTTTCTAATACCGCTCGCAAGATGGGTATGGGTGCATAATAAATGAACTAAACTATCACGTATCAATATGATATTCGGACAACAGACAGAAAGTTGCTTGTTACTCTTAAAATGTTATTTGGGCAAAGAACGATGTTACCATGTTGGTCACGTTACATTAATGATATTTGGGCGACGAAGCATGACATCATGTTGGTCATGTTACCTTACAAGGTTATAAGGGTGATAGTGATGGAGGCTCGAAAATTGACATTAGTCTTCCATCCACTGGTGAGCTGACAGTAAGTGAAATGTAAAAAGATACGTGAACAGCAGCAGCAGGAGAAAGGAATTGATGTTACTTTTTCCCCCACTATTAAATGATCTGAATAGAGAGAGAGAGAGAGAGAGAGAGAGAGTATCCACTGACTGCTATGTGTATCCCATGCAGATGTGTTTACAAAAAATTGTGATTTGTTATAATAATAAGATTGAAGACCACCTTATGACTCTCATTACTCTTAAAAAAAATGCTATTGAGCAAAGAATGATGTTACCATGTGGGTCACGTTACGATACAAGGTTACACATATGATCAGAAATAATACTAAAGGCTTTGCACAGAACATCCGTTCTGGGAAGGGTGAAGTGATGCTTGATGGTTTGGGCTTGGAAGGCGGGGTGGGAGGGGAATAGGGTTTGGTGTGGGTGGATGTGGGGAAGGTAGGCTCATCCCAGTACCTCGCCCATCTCACTACGCCTCATCCAGCACGAAGGTTAGACCCTAACGAGACGGTTTGATGTTTCACTCATTCAGGAGTCTTGAACATTCTGACGTTGTCTTCCTATGATAACGCCGTTGTGTTTTATAAGGTCTGCACAGCAATAATGAGTGTAGGAAGAAGAGGTGATGGAGATTGAGAAAAACACGCTTACATTTCAATGATATTTATTGGGAGAGCCGATGTTGGGATCACAGTTAACAAAATTTGTAGGTAGTGATCACGTCTCACGCGTTGATGTGCAGACTTATTTTGAATTTTCTAACTGGCGCGTCATGATTGTAACTTGAGAGAGGAGAGAGAGAGAGAGAGAGAGAGAGAGAGAGAGAGAGAGAGAGAGAGAGAGAGAGATGGATGGATGGAGGGATGGGTGGCTGGATGGGTGGATGGATGGATGGACGGATGGGTGGATGGATGGGTGGATGGATGGGTGGATGGATGGTGCATTCCATTACCGTCACTCCCTCCCCCAGTGCATCTTAAGAGCCTCTCCTCTCTGTCAGAAACTGCAAAACCGCAAATGACCCTCCAACCCTCTCACGCCTAGGGGAAGCTCCCCTCACTCTCCCTCACACTCCCTCGCCCCCCTCCCTCCCCTACCCCCCATCAACATATGTTGGGACCCCTCTCACCTACACACAGCCTCTACATAGCAATACATAGTCTCATTTTTTTAATCATAACTATTATCTACACATTGAGATTAACAGCCATGGGGGGAAGGTCCCCTCACTCTCCCTCCCAATCTACCTGTCTACAGATTGGATGATTGGCTAGGATGACAAGAAGCTTTTCCCCATCTGTCTGCTAAACCATCAAGAAGTCTTATTATTATTATTATCGTTGTAAATCGCTTAAGTGTTTAATAAAAGAAATAAATTTATATAATGTGTTTACTTTTCCCCGTTTATTGCATATAATCTCTGCTGAGGGAGATATGACGCCACCTGTGCTAGAAAAGAGAAACGATTCGGGTCAAATGAGAAGCGATTGATGATGGACAGGTGATGCCCTGTTGGGGGTGCGCATCTCTCAGTCCTCTCTGTAGACATTGAAAAGTGTTTCAGGTTAATGGTTCACTTCCGTCCTGCTGCCACTCCCATCACCTCCTACCCTCCGGTCTGTCTGTCTGTCTGTCTGTCTGTCTGCCTCTTTCTTTCTCTCCTACCCTCCTGGCACTTCATGGATAATGGATGTCAAAAACCACAAATGACCCTAAACACTCTCCAGCAAGAGGGGAAGCTCCCCTCACTCTCCCTCACACTCCCCTCCCCTACCCCACCAACATATGTTGTCCTTCTAGAGTTAACCTCGTACTCTAGCACATAGCACACATAGTCTTTAATCAAAAACTATTATCTATGCACAGGATTAAGTCTACGGAAAACAAACATACATATTCATTTACTCTTAACAACATATCCACATATTCTAGCACATACCACATAGCCCTACATACTCCCCTACCCCCCAAACAACATGACCCCACTCTTCCCTGACCACATACCCAAACACCGGACGCTCGCACGCATCCGACACGCCCCAACTTCCGGGAAAATCCCCGCGCGGTGCTCTAGTCGCAGGGGGTGGCTGAGGCCGCACGGTGCTCTAGTCGCTGGGGGTCCACCTGGCAGATGACGCCGGTGCTCTAGTCGCAGGGGGTCCACCTGGCAGATTGCGCGCGGTGCTCTAGTCTTAAACTTCACTACTAAGCACATGGAAAACTATCTCTAATATCCTAGGAACTAAACAACACTCACATAACCAAATAAAACTCTATAAGGATAGGAATACACCGTAAACTGATTTAGAAATGGCAAATGAATTTAATGGCTTCTTTTCATCGGTTGGTGCTAATCTTGCCAGTAAAATCCCACAGACTCAGATACATATTAACACATATCTCTCAGGCAGCTATCCAAACACTCTTCTCCTTTCACCAATCAGCCCGACAGATGTTGTGTCCATCATACACTCTCTAAAAACCAAGGCAGGGAACACCAGTGAAATTCCGTCCATTGTATACAAGAGCGCCTCCCATGCCCTTGCCCCACCCATAGCTCTACTGTTCAACAATTCTATAGAGTGTCACACCTTCCCTGATATCCTCAAAAAAGCAAGAGTAACGCCAGTCCATAAAGGAGGCAATCCGGCGGACATAAACAATTATAGACCAATATCAAATCTATCCATTCTATCAAAATATTTAAAAAAATTATTTACAAACAGCTCGACTCCTACCTCGTAAAATTCGACATACTCAGCCCCTGCCAGTTTGGCTTCCGTTCCCAAAAGAGCACTAATGATGCAATCATTAGTCTCTTTGACGTAATCTACTCAGCCTTTGACAAAAATGAGTTTCCAATTGGACTCTTCATTGACCTAAGAAAAACCTTTGATACTGTCAATCACAACTACCTCTTACTTAAACTCCAGCATTATGGAATCCGAGGCCTTGCCCTTCACTACATCCGATCCTATCTTAGTGACAGACACCAATGTGTAACCATCAATGATACAACTTCTTCCACTCTACCAATTACAATTGGAGTGCCACAGGGCAGCATCCTAGGACCTCTTCTATTTCTTATATATAACAATGCTCTGCCTAATGTCTCTAATATTCTTAAACCTATATTGTTTGCTGACGATACTACCCTTATCTATTCAGACCCCAACCCACATACACTAAATAATGTTGTGAATAATGAATTAAAAAAGTCCACTTATGGATGTCAACTAACAAATTAACATTAAACATAGAAAAGACCTACTACATCTTATTTGGAAGCAAATCATCAAATGCAATTCAGCTACAGATAGACAACATTAACATCAGTAATACAAATGATGGTAAGTTTCTTGGCCTATTCCTAGACAAGAGACAACTTCAGCACCCACATTCAACACATAACTAAGAAAGTCTCTAAAACAGTTGGTATACTCTCTAAAATAAGATATTATGTTCCTAACTCTGCTCTCCTCTCACTATATTATGCACTAATCTACGCCTATCTTAATTATGGTATCTGTGCATGGGGGTCTACCACTGCAAACCACCTTAACCCTTAAATGGCACATAGCTATATACCATTTGACACCCACAGGCGCATACAAAAAAAAAAAAAAATTATTTTTTCTTCCTAACCTGTTAATTTGTGTTCACTGATCACGGGAAAAATAGTAAAAAAATCGTAAGTTGAATATATTGGCCGCTATAGGGCAGGGAAGTCTGGCACAAAACAGGCGCTCACTCAGCATGCGTCCCAGGCGGTCTGTTGATCGCCAGCTGTCAGGCCGGAGTAGCCACAAAGAGATAATTGCCTAATTATTTCAATGTCTCTGATTGATTTTTCGTAGTTTTTTTTGCTGTAATATTATTCAATAGTGTGTAGTGTGATATATTTATATAATGAAATGGGTGAATCATCGCTGTACTCAAAAATATGGTGTGCATATTGTTGATTCAATTATGTTCATCAAACAGTGAACAAATACTTTGTCGGTTGTTACACTATATACACAGGTTATATATAAGTATCTGCATGTTTTGTTCACCATAACGAACCACTAAGTTCCTATTATGAGTCAAAAAAGTAACGAGGAGTGACCGCCGTGTACCAGCCAGCCACTCACGCCCTCCCTCAAGTCATCTGACTCGCCCACATTCTCCTCCCACAATACTGTTTTTGCTTTTATTCACTATATACAGACGCTATATATAAGTATCTACATTCGTGTTCACCATAACGAACCACTAAGTTGGTATGCTGAGTGGCAGTGGCAGCCCGCCACTGGCTGCCACTGCCACTGATGGACCTCACAATCAGCTGATGGTTGCCGCCCTCAAGGCCACACGCACTATTTCTCCTCCAACAATACTGCTTGTGGTGTTATTACGCTATATACACACATTATATATAAATATCTACCGGTTTTATTCACCAAACTTGTACAAATAAACTGGTATGGTGCCCAAAGACATGATCACCAGTAAACAACACGATAATTCCTGCAGACGACGCTCCTCTCACCAAAATGGCGGCTCCCAACCTCCTACTCTTGCTGTTTATACTCTCTATACACACGTTATATATAAGTAGCTACATTTGTGTTCACCATAACGAACCGCTAAGCTGGTATGGTGAGTACAGTCAATAAAAGGTGGCCACACACAGTCAGATAACAACGCCACCACCCTCCCTCCCACAGCATTACTCCTCCCTCCATGGAGCACAGCGCTAAATATCATCACAATCCTCTTATTATCAGACCCATGGTCAGTTTTATCACAGTCAGGGGTCTTCTGTAATAATATTATCGCTACATAATAGCATGAACAAGTATATTATGGCATTTTTAGGCGATGCTGTGGTCACAAGCTGAACAGCAGTGTTGTGAGCTCATGCTGCGTGCATCAGGCTTGGTAGCTTACTCGATACTGAGGCCCCTAACACCCGGGAGTTTGCCCCACGATTTTTTTTAAAAATGGCATCTGTTTACAAGTGCCCTGATGAAGGTGTGGTGAACCCCGTGTATCCGCGGGCCGTTTAAATCTTGCGTAGTACTCCAACGCATCATATGATCAACATCATCATCAACGCTTTTTTTCTCTACGCACACCCCCGCGTCAACACGCTTTTACGCTCCTCACTCTGCGCTGTATTTTCAGCCCTTAAACTACCGCCAGATGATGTAGACCACCACCCACAGGCAGCTAAGTACGTGGAGTCCAAGCATGTCATAGCACAATCAAAGTAACCAACCCAAATCGACTCATTCAGACACAAACTAAATTCAAAACAATCCTCTCTGTGTGAGTACCAGTGCCCACCTCTGCCCATCACCGCGCTGCCTGCCGCAAGTTTCCACCACAACAAATACTCCAGTCATCCTATACCTATCATGTCTCCCAGGAACAAGACTGTACTGGTAAATAAGATCAACAAAGCCCCTAACAAGGCATCCATCCCGACAAATAGTGCCAGTCAACGTGTTTCTCCCTCTGGAAGCTCTGGGGTCTGTGGCGGCGGTGCCTCCCTCCCCTCCACCCCATTGAGCCAGGGAGGGTTGTCCTCTCAACCCTCCCCTGCTGGCACTCTCGCATCACTGTTTACGAGATTCAAGCGTGCTTCTGGTCCCTCACCGGAGTTCCATAACTGGGCTGATAACCAATGGTTCAAAAAGTTGTGCTCAGTCCTTGAGGCTCAAAATACGATCATCTTGAGTCTTCAATCCGAAAATCAAGCCAACTGTTCGAACCTCCAGAAACAACAGCAAGAAATAACCCTCCTCCAGGATGATAATAGAAACTTAAGGGCTAGCCGTGATCAACTCCAGCATGACTTGAATGGTCTCCGTGAGGAAAACATTCGTCTGAAATCTGATGAAACCATAAAAAAACAAGAGGAAGCTCTCAGCAAAATGACTGCAAGTATCAATACTTTATCCGCCCAACGTTCCTTCACCCAGGATGACGGGTTGGATGAATCGGATGAATCGCGTCTGGGTTTTGATGACGGATTTGACGCAGGCGGTAGAGGAGGTGCTGTCTTTTTCTAGTCAAGCACTCGTTTATGTAAATTCCCTTTTTTTGGGACGCAGCTGTTTGGACAAGATGAGATTTAGTGGACTGGGAGGCCAATTTCAGTCGAATTTTGCGCTGGTTGTGTCCAGATGGGTTAGTTTTGCCTACTCTGTAGGCACAATAATGTCAGTTTGTCTAGATTGACCTGCAATTCTTGTTTTAAGAGATTCTGAACAATTTCAGTACACTTTCACCTTCGCGTTCAATTGGAATAGCTTGGGACGACACAATACAGAATCAAGCAGCTTTTGCTGATCTTGTTCATCCTGGGTGACGGAACGTTAGAGATGGCTTGATTAAAGTTAGGAAAACATCAACAGGTAAAATGTTTACAATTACTAATGAGGATAACCTCAACACCTTCCTCAACCAATGTGGTCTGTCTAACTTTATTAGCGCTCCCAATGAGTCAACATAATTAATCCCCTTGTCACGTAGTGCGGGCTAGGTATCCTAATTTCTTTTTGTTTCACTTTTTTAATTAATTTTTAATTTACCTTCTACTAGTCATTTTCTGGGCACAATTAACCGAGTGCTTAATTATATCTTCATGCCTCTTAAGTATACGGTCATAACTTACTACTTTTAGTAAATAATCCTTAGCTTAAATTAACCTATGTTTATTACTCAACTTTTCACTCATTTCATTTATTACTAAGGTTGCCTAGCCTCGCCATCCTCTCTTACTCCATTGTACCACTGGCTTTGCCTGTGTCTCATTTATGGAAATTATTTACTTACAGCTAGTGTACCTGAGAGTACCTGTAAGCTACCTCATTTTTGTTCTTTTTTTGTTCATTTTTTTGTTTGTGTGTATAGACTTGTTTTATATATATTTCCCCTTTTATGTCTTAATTCTTTTTTGTAATTTGCCATTCCTGCCTTGTATTCCTGCAACCATCCTTATTATGCAGGCAAGTTTAGACCCTGAACTAAACCTCTTATCCACTATCTATGACAATCATCACTTTAATGATCTGAACTGCAGATATTTTACAGCAAATGATGTAAACAATGTATTATCACATAATCACAATATCTCTGTAATCAACTTAAATGTTAGATCCCTAGGTAAACACTTCGATGATGTTAGTGCCTTAATTGAAACTATTGACAACAAATTCACTTTTATTGTACTTACTGAAACATGGTTGAAAGAGGATACTACTCAACTCTTTAACATGCCTAACTACTTGGCAATTCACAACTGTCGTCAAACTCAGAGAGGTGGTGGTACTGCTCTTTACTACCATCATGAACTAACATGCTTAAAGTAATTAGAACTAGAGACTGCTGTGGGGAGTATATCTTCGCCAGTTTCAGAGTAAAGGGTACCGAATCTATCCTGTCTGTGGGAGCAGTCTATAGGATTCCTAACACTGATGTGCCCGAATTCAATTCAAACCTTAGAAATCTAATACTCGATAACAGACTTAACAAAAACCATCTAATTATCGCAGGGGACTTTAATATTGACCTCTGCGAGCCTGAGCACCCTACTACTGTTAGCTTCCTCAACTGTATGAATTCCTGCTTCCTCATACCCTTAATCACTAGACCTACCAGAATCACTGATAGTACTGCCACGACTCTAGATCACATCTGGACCAACATAACCTCTCCGCTTACTTCAGGTATAATCACCGACAGTACTACAGACCATTACCCCACATTTCTCTTAACTAACATTAACAAACCACCTCTAGAGTCAAGGGAGATAAGTTTTAGGCTGCACAATGAATCTGCTATAGGCAATTTTATAACTGCTGCTGATAATGTCAACTGGGAGTCAGAGTTAGGTAACATAGGGGACATCAACCTAGCAGTACAATCTTTTCTTCAAAAACTCTAAGCCTTTATAACACCCACTGTCCTATGCTTACAAAACAAGTCACTACCAAAAGGCTTAACAATCCCTGGCTTACAAAGGGAATACTTAAATCCATTAATAAAAACATGACCTTGAGAAGAAGTATAGGCTAGGAACCGTCTCTAAAGAATTCTCAAAGAATTACTCTTTACTGCTATCTAAGATAATTAGACGAGCCAAAACTAAATACTACGAAGATAATTTACCCAAATAAAGAGCAACATTAAAAAAACTTGGAGCACAATTTCACAAATCTTGGGATCAAAGAAGATTTTAAACAACAAACCAACACTCCTGTCAAATAACGATGGTCAGCTTTCAGCATCTGATTCTGCTATTGAGTTCATAGGTTCTTCTCTTCCATTGGGTCATCCCTTGCAAATGATATTCCTCTTCCAGTACTGAGGTTAAGGACTACCTTTCAGGTAACTATCCACAGTCTCTGTACCTAAAGCCTACTAATTCCACTGATGTCAATGAGATAATCCTTTTCCCTTAAAACCAAGTCTAGTGCCCTTGAGAGATTCCGACATTAATTTACAAAAAGCCTCCAGATCCTTAGCCCCTGCAAGTACATTGCTCTTCAACAAGTCACTTGACCTCCAAACCTTCCC
>WNGS01096331.1:0-14027 GCA_020271785.1 Procambarus virginalis
AACATTTTATTCTTTTTGCTCAATTAGTATTAAGTTTTAGATATTAATGTTTTCTTGCCCGAAACGCATTGCGTAATAGTGGCTTTAGGCATTGTATGTACTAGCTCTATCTATAAATCGATCCACTTATGTAAAATCACTTTATGTATGTACCTTTCCCCGAATAAACATATTTATTTATTTATTTATTTAAGTTTTAGTCTTAGTGTTTTTCCTGCCCGAAACGCTTTGCGTAATAGTGGCTTTAGGCATTGTATGTACTAGCTCTATCTATAACTCCATCAACTTTTGTATTTCACCTTGTATGTATGTACTTTACCTGAATAAATATTTGTATTTGTATTTGTATAACTGATGGAATGCATTAAGCAGTAATGTGGTGGAGACAGACGCCATACACAGCTTCAAATGTAGATATGATAAAGTCTATAGGCTGAGGAACCTGTACATCAGTAGATTGACAGCTGAGAGGTGGGACCAAAGAGCCGAAGCTCAACTGGTTGAGTACATAGTATCAGGTCATGCTAAGATTAACACAGTCTGAACAGAACAATTATAATAAAATAGAAGAATTATGGAACATTCATTTGATATAAAACAAAAATTATGTAAAATTCAATTCTTTAAAATAGGAAACATTGATTAGCAATTGAAGGTTACAATAAAAAATTATTATGTAAGTTAAGAAGCAGATAATTAAGAACACACCACAAAGCTGAAACTACTACCGAAAATTAGACTTGTTGATTAATTCCTAAGATCTTATTGTGTCTACAGTATCATCAAAGGGTCATCATGATTTCCTTTATTCGTTATGAATCTTACCTAGAGAGAGTTCTGAGAGTTCAACTACCCCAGGCCGGCCCTGGGCCAGGCTTCACTTGTGAGAGCTTGGTCCAAGAGGCTGTTGCTTGGAGCGGCTCGCAAGTCCACGTATCCACTACAGCCTGGTTGGTCTAACATTCTTTGCAGAAAACTGTTTAGTATTTTCCACTTTTGTTCCGGCAAAATTTCTTATATTTGCTGGGAGGATAGTGAACAACTGTGGTCATCTGCTGTTCATACTATTTAGGGCAAATGGAAGGGACCTTTGACAAGCGGGTGGCTTCCTGTCCCCTCGTCGACGCCACTTAGTTTTAGTGGCCCCTCAGGTAAGCAGTGTTCTCTTATTGTGAGTATGGCACCTCTACTCTTCACTGACTCTATTCTGCATTTCCTATTATATTGTTCGCTCCAGTATATTGCTATTTTACTGTGCAAACTTTGGACTTGGCCTTCCAGTATGCTAACATAAACCGAGCAACACACAGTATTTAGTATCAATTAATGCAAACATAAACATAGACACGCATATATCCGTTTATATTAATAGGAGCATATACACACACAGTATCAGGTTATGCTAAGAATAACTTACACACAGAGATCAGGTTATGCTAAGATAAACACTTACACACAGAGATCAGGTTATGCTAAGATAAACACTTACACACAGAGATCAGGTTATGCTAAGATAAACACTTACACACAGAGATCAGGTTATGCTAAGATAAACACTTACACACAGAGATCAGGTTATGCTAAGATAAACACTTACACACAGAGATCAGGTTATGCTAAGATAAACACTTACACACAGAGATCAGGTTATGCTAAGAATAACTTACACACAGAGATCAGGTTATGCTAAGAATAACTTACACACAGAGAACAGGTTATGCTAAGATAAACACTTACACACAGAGATCAGGTTATGCTAAGATAAACACTTACACACAGAGATCAGGTTATGCTAAGATAAACACTTACACACAGAGATCAGGTTATGCTAAGATAAACACTTACGCACAGAGATCAGGTTATGCTAAGATAAACACTTACACACAGAGATCAGGTTATGCTAAGATAAACACTTACGCACAGAGATCAGGTTATGCTAAGATAAACACTTACACACAGAATATCAGGTTATGCTAAGATAAACATTGATACACACAGTATCAGGTTATGCTAAGATAAACACTGTATCAAGTTATTTTATTTATTTATATATTTATATATACAAGAATTCTTACAATCTTCTAAGCCATTAGCACACATAATGTTTCGGGCAGGTCCTTAATCCAATTTTTCCCCCGGACTACGACCCGGCAAATTATTTAACAACCAAGTACCCATTCACTGCTGGGTGAACACAGGCTACAGTTAAGAATTGGTGCCCAGTCAATCCTCCCCGGGTAGGATACGATCCCAGGCCAGAACACTCTGGAAGCACCGGGCAAGTGACTTACCACTGTGCCACGGAGACTGCGACATATTATGCTATGGTAAGCTAACTGATACACACAGTATCGTGTTATGCTGAACATAAATACAGACCGATGTTTTATCTTTTCCATATCTTTAGAATAGCTGAAAATTATATAAGAGAACTCCACATACATTTGTTGTCACTAGAAGCATCGAAATAAGTAAGAATCAACACTTGCTGATAGAACAAAGATCACAGAAGTTAAAGGTTACATGTCAAATTACATCATTTTTGGTCCACTCCATAAGAAACAGGCATGTGTGTGTATTATTACAAATTATAAAGCCGGTAATAGCACCGTCCTGGCCTGAAGCTATAAAAAAATATAGCTTATAATTATAAAAAATAATTATAAAAAAGAAATAGCCTAAGCTACTCTATCCCTTTAGGATGCATTTTTTCTTGTCTCAATAAACATAATTGAACTTGAACCTTACACCAAATTAGTTTTGCCTTGAGGCACTTCTCTTATATTATATTTATTTATATAATATAAGAGAAATGCCTCAAGGCAAAACTATAGATCTTATTTGAAGTTTTAGTTGTAAACTTCTTTTTCTGAGGTTGGAAGAAAACGTGCTCAGATTGGAGACTTGTTTATTTTATAATGGTAAATAATAAATATATAATAAATTAATAAATTAATAAATAATAAATTAATTATTATTATTATTATTATATAATAAATAATAATAATAACAAATAGTATAATGATAAGCAATTATTTTTAATGAATCAAATAGCTCATTAGGGTGAAAAATAATTATTGCCTAGTGCATAACAATAAAGTATTAAAGGATAATTTTAATGAATAATCCTTATAATGATAAAGTATTAAATCAATTACAATTAATAACTACATCTATAGGTAGTAAATGAAAGTTGCATTAATTTAATTACACTAATTACAATTCATGGGAATATTTCTTAGCTATCTGCAGGCTTATCACTTTGAGGGTTCCGGCGAAGCACCCCCCATCCCGCGAGGGGCAGTGGCGCGGAACCCCCAACCCCGAAGGGCGAGCGCGGTGGCTGGCCGCTGTAACTAGGAATGTGACTACTCGCTCAGTGGCTGTAACCGTGCCTGTGACAGGTTTCCCCGACTGAAAAAGTTACCAAACCGGGTCTACTAGACAGATGCTACAAGTGAAACTGCTTCCTTGCTGAAGCCAACGTGAGGTACCGTTTTGTAAGTGAGCAGCTGCTTGCTTGACGGGATGAGGGGCCACGCAGTCTGCACGCCGAGCTTTATAACCTCGGCCCGTTGCGCGCGCAGCTTGGGCGGTTAAAGTCAGCTTCCAGACATACGTTTTCTCTTCCCTCAGAAAACCCACCGTTTTTGGGAAAAACAGTGTTTTTTTATAATAATTGAATCTTTTTATTATAATTCTTAAATAATTCTTGATTAACCTTGACAGTTTCACGCATGTTTAATAAATGTAATGAATACAAGGAACCATGGTGTTTATTATTCTTGTTTATCTGTATCTATTGCTACCCAGTCTCCCAATCTTTATGTACCCAATCTGAACATCTTTACCATTGTGTTCATTGCTGTCTTATATGTGCTGGCAATCTGCTGTATGGTGTCTATTAATCTTGTTAAATTACCAATCAAGCTGTTCAATGTAATCAATTAGAGCTTTAATATAACAATGTGCTTTAATATACTTACTAAGCTCTCTCATCTCATTTTTCTCTTGTAATGTATTTGTTATCATTTATCAATTATGATAGAAATTACCTACTTAAAATTATCTGTTAGATTAAGGACCTGCCCGAAACGCTGCGCGTACTAGTGGCTTTACAAGATCGGAAATACTGTCCTATTCAATGTATTCTCACAAACCCAATGTACCTTCTTGTATATAAATAAATAAATAAATAAATAAATAAATAAATAAATAAATGTAATGAATACAAGGAACCACATCATTAGGTATTGACTGTTAGTACAGTAATTGCCTCATTTTCCACACAAGGTAACAGCTAAATACTTGGATGCTAAGACACAGAAGCAGCAAAACCAAACAGGCTTTCAATACAATTTGTGTAAGCCTAGTTAGGGAGAGCAATTGTTCATGCAAACTGTCATGACTGTCTTCTGGCACGGTAGCGGCCATGTCAGTGACGTGTGTGGACTGTGGGGAGCTGTGGTGGGGGTCAGTTGTGCGTCCTGAGCCTCTCACAGAGCTGTGGTGGGGGTCAGTTGTGCGTCCTGAGCCTCTCACAGAGCTCACACCTTGGCTTACACTTCTTCCTGCCTCCACTCTACTCCTCCGGCTTGACACCAAACTCAAGATCCTCCTTAGTCCAAGGAAAATGTGAAGCAGGAGGCAAACTGAGCCGCAGATGATAATTAAAATGAAGCTGAGGTTGGGTACTTGTAAATGATGAAATATAATGAGGACGAGTGAGAGAGAAAACACCATTAAACACAGAATCATTGTCAGCACAACCAGGCAAGATTTTAGTACAATATTTAGACAAATTGTGTATCTGTGGGAGGAGGTGTAGTGGTCTTGAGCCGTGTTGAGTAGCTTCTTGTAGTAGACGGCGGCCTTCGCCACCAACACAACTCTGAGGAGAACTGCAGCAGCGCTCAGAATCACCAGCAGTACATATGTGACCAAACCTTCAGAGGCCACATGTGTACGTTGGATCTCTGTTGTCAGCATCGTCAGTGTTGCTGCAGGTGTGGGCAAGTGAGTAGTTCGTGTTCCTTCACATTCCGTCTTATATATATCCTTCTGTTTCGAATTATTTTGTATTGAATTTTGTTCAGGATTACAGTCACTCCAGAACGATGGACCATCGATGGTAAATATAACGTTGTCTGGGAACCTATCTACATTTAGTAAAGGAATATTGTTCCTTATCAGTTCGCTGTGTTGTGGATACATCTTTACTTGAATCCACCCCAGTTGCGACCCACCTAAGTTTTCTCTGGTAACTTCACGTTTTTTTTTTATCATATGCCCTAAATTAGACTTTATGCGCTCATTGACAATAAGACTTTTAAAATTTAAGTCAGGCTTGAAAAAGACGTTTTTGTCTGGGGAGAAGCGTAACTTGTATCCAGGTTGTTTAGCTTCATAAGGACACATATTGTGGCAGTTGAAGGTGACGCTGAGACCAAGGTGGACTTTCACTTGTAAATACAATGGTTCATTGGGTATAGAGGATACAAGAGCCGGGTGTTCAGGGCGACCAAGCGCTCTCAGCACAAGATGTGAACAGTTTCTTTCAATGTGGAGATATGTCCATTCATCTTGTGTAAGTCTAGCAAAATGGCTTCCCTTGTCTGCGTCATTCTTCAGAGTCACACGCAATGACGCAGTTTTTGACGCATTCAGAAAAAGCAAGTCAACACTATACTCGGGACTTTCTGGTTTCAAGCTAATTGTGACTGGGAGTTGCACACTTTCAACAGTCTCTCTGTGCACAAGACAGTGCTCCAGCTCCTGGTCCCCACGTGCCCATATTAAAGTGGTGCTGACCAAGAGAATTTTGGTGGCAACTGACATGGTGGAGCGTTACCAAGACGTCTTCCTCCCACACTGTTGGAGTTACCAAGACGTCTTCCTCCCACACTGGTGGAGCGTTACCAAGACGTCTTCCTCCCACACTGTTGGAGCGTTACCAAGACGTCTTCCTCCCACACTGGTGGAGCGTTACCAAGACGTCTTCCTCCCACACTGTTGGAGCGTTACCAAGACGTCTTCCTCCCACACTGTTGGAGCGTTACCAAGACGTCTTCCTCCCACACTGTTGGAGCGTTACCAAGACGTCTTCCTCCCACACTGTTGGAGCGTTACCAAGACGTCTTCCTCCCACACTGGTGGAGCGTTACCAAGACGTCTTCCTCCCACACTGTTGGAGCGTTACCAAGACGTCTTCCTCCCACACTGTTGGAGTTACCAAGACTTCTTCCTCCCACACTGGTGGAGCGTTACCAAGACGTCTTCCTCCCACACTGGTGGAGCGTTACCAAGACGTCTTCCTCCCACACTGGTGGAGCGTTACCAAGACGTCTTCCTCCCACACTGTTGGAGCGTTACCAAGACGTCTTCCTCCCACACTGTTGGAGCGTTACCAAGACGTCTTCCTCCCACACTGTTGGAGTTACCAAGACTTCTTCCTCCCACACTGGTGGAGCGTTACCAAGACGTCTTCCTCCCACACTGGTGGAGCGTTACCAAGACGTCTTCCTCCCACACTGGTGGAGCGTTACCAAGACGTCTTCCTCCCACACTGTTGGAGCGTTACCAAGACGTCTTCCTCCCACACTGGTGGAGCGTTACCAAGACGTCTTCCTCCCACACTGGTGGAGCGTTACCATGACGTCTTCCTCCCACACTGCGTGGCAAGTAATGAAGCCTCAGGTGGAAGCCTCACTAACATGAGCGCCCATAATGTATCGTGTTAATATGATCAGGTCTTGGCTTCCTGACAGGAAGTGACTTGATAAGGCCCGACTGATCAAGTCTCTCTTTGTGACTAGTTCTGCTCTATATTAATTTATTTATTTATTTATTTATGCAAGAATATCATGCCAGACCTGTCCCCGGAAGCCAACATTAAAAGGATATCATCAGCGGCATATGCAGGCCTGACAAACATAAGAACTGCCTTGATGCTTTTAAAATGGCTATAGTCATTCTAGTCCACAAGAATGGAGATCTTTCTGATATCAACAATATTAGTCCAACATCAATCCTTCCCACCTTGTCCAAAATCTTTGAGAAACTCAAATTTTTTTTCCAAAATTCAAATTTAAATGTTTATTTAGGTAAAGTACATACATACAAGGTGTGATACAAATATTGATGAATTTATAGATAGAGCTAGTACATACAATGCCTAAATTTAGCCACTATTACATAAAGCGTTTCGAGCAGGATAAACACTAAAGACTAAAACTTAATTCTAATTGAGATTAAAGTATAAAATGTGTTGAGAAAATAAAAAAATAAAAAAAGAATTGAACATCGCAGAAAAACATCAAAAACACAATTTGGTCGACAAACAGCATTGTTTAAAAATAACAGACATGGGTTGATGTTACGAGTAATGGTGGGCTTGCTATGGGGGAACTGGTACTATTAAGGGGTAAGGGTAGTTAGAATACAGAGGTATCAAATATGGGAGAACTAAAAGGCCCGGCCCCCAAAGTAAATTATCCACAGTGATAATAACTTGCTACTAGACCCTGTTAGACTAGAGGTAGATCGTTGCACTCCCACACAGGAAGAAAGGATACTCTGTTCTAGCTTACTTATTTATTAACCCCTTAACAATCCCCCATATACATTCACACCAATAACAATAATTATAATAACTTTACCACACTATCTTACGTTAAAAGCCTTGGTCCACATAAGCAGGATACAAGGGTTTACACTGAATACAAGCTAGGGTAAAGCTCTACTGTTGAATCACTTGAAGTTAGAGTCAGCTTAGGGTAGGGGACCACGTGGTTCCAATGGGACACCCTTTAGAATAACTAGTAAGATAAACACTTAAAAACACCTACTACACCCCAAGTATACTACTCTACACATGGAACATGGGTATGCCAGATAATAAACAATAATGAGCACAGTATATACTTATCTAGAGCAGGACACAGAAATAAAGAAACGAGAAGGAAAGGTAGGAGGTTCCGGTCCACACGACGCCAGCTGAGAGAAACCGCCTCAGTGCAGATCAGCCTCCCGCATTCGTGTGGTGCCGAGAAGAGCCTAATTGATCGTACAGCTATACACATAAAACATCTTCCCCTAAGCCTCATATTGTTACTTTACTCGTTCTAAGGATAGTTAATCTTATAACAATGTTACTTAATCCACAACAAGTTCAAGAGTCTGAATGCTCTTTGAGAAACAAGAATAGTCTTACGTCTGGCAGGGAAGATACAAACAAATGCAGTTCGCGATGCGTCTAATACTATAAGGTAGTTTATTAAGCTCAAATTTGACCTCTGGTTTCCATCTAAAGAACCCAGGGTCGTAACAATTGACATTATAGGGATAAGGTAGGTTACAGGGAGTTAATTAGGTAGTGCTTCGTTTTTATCTTAAACTGGTTGAGAGAGGTACAGTCTTTAACATGATTGGGAAGGTCATTCCACATTCTGGGTCCCTTGAATTGTAGAGCATTTCTAGTTTGATTAAGTAGTACTCTTGGAATATCAAAAAGGTATATTATATATATTAGTATATTTTGGTAGCAGTCTTTCTTGTCAACATATTATTAAATATGACCGAAAAAGTAAGATTAATATTCAAACACGAATTTTCTCAATATTTTTTTTTTTTTTTTTTAAGATATATACAAGGTTGTTACATTCTTGTACAGCCATTAGTCGCGTAGCGTTTCGGGCAGGTCCCTGGAATACGATCCCTTGCGCGAAGAATCGTTTTTTCATCCAAGTACACATTTTACTGTTGCGTTAAACAGAGGCTACAGTTAAGGAATGCGCCCAGTAAATCCTCCCGGCCAGGATACGAACCCATGACATAGCGCTCGCGAATGCCAGGCGAGTGTCTTACCACTACACCACGGAGACTGCCCGTGGTGATTTCTTATGTTTCTTTTCACTGTTGATGGTAATTGAAAAATCAATTCTCCAAAATTCATTTTTATTTCTAGTCTGATGCGATTTGGGTGAGGTGATAACACCTCACCCAAAATGCGGGTATAAAATGAAAGCTGTTTAAATCATAGCAACCGATCCCAAAACCTAAAGATCCAGATAATCCCAGGCCCATTTCTCTCCAAAGCTGTGCAGCCAAGACGGCTGACAGAATGGCACTCAACAGACTGGAGTGGAAAATGCCTAGACTGCACCATGATATGTATGCCTATAGAAAAGGGGTTGGCACAGTGGAATGTATTACAACTCTGTTAGCCCACTTGAATGACAGACCAGGAATGCTGATATTCCTGGACCTCGAAAAAGCCTTTGAACTGGCTAGCGCCCCTGCTATTCTCTGCTGCCTCATTGACAAAGAGGTCAGAGGC
The DNA here is from genome assembly GCA_020271785.1 of Procambarus virginalis. Taxonomy (NCBI): domain Eukaryota; kingdom Metazoa; phylum Arthropoda; class Malacostraca; order Decapoda; family Cambaridae; genus Procambarus; species Procambarus virginalis. The sequence continues at coordinate 9,338 of WNGS01096331.1, forward strand.
AACCTGCTCTCCTGGATCAAAAACTGTCTCATAAACAGAGAAGCAAGAGTAAAACTTCATGGCACAGTTTCTGAGTACAAAAGACATGAAAATGGTACACCGCAAGGAGGTATTCTCAGCCCTCTTCTCTTCAACTGTTTAATGGAAAGAATAATGAGGTTGAAACTTCCACATCACTGTAGGCTGCTAAACTACGCGGACGACTTTGTCATCATCATAAAAGGAAGGGATGCGGCGCGCCTTGCACCCAAATGCTTAGACTGCATCAGTAAAGAGGCAAAACAGATTGGGATCAAACTCAACCCCTCAAAGTCAAAAGCCATGCCCATAAAAATAGCGAAGCCCAATATCCAACTCACAGTACAGGGTCAACCAATCGAATGGGTGGACACCTATCAGTACCTAGGAATAATCCTGGACACACACATGAATTTTAATGCTGAGGTCACTTACTTGAGAGAGCGAACTGCGGCCAGGACGGCAATCCTCAGGTCGCTAACCTCCCTCTCTGGAGGAGCCAATCTGCAAGTCCTTCGCACATACTATGTACAGGCAGTCAGATCAGTGATCGATTATGCAGCACCTGCACTCACAAATCTATCACACCAACAGTGGAAAAAGCTTGAAGTTGCCCAAAACAATGCTATGAGAGCCGCACTGGGAGCCCCCATGTGGACCAAGCTTGAAACACTTAGACTGGAGACGGGTTTGCCCTCTCTACAGGAAAGAATATCTCAAAGGACAGCTACAATTATTAGTAAATAATTATTTCTTCTGATCCAATCCCAGTACGGCAGGCCTTGGTGGTTGGACTAGGGCAAAACAATGGAAACTCTTGGGCTGCAAGAGCAGGAAAAGTCCTAAACAGACTACATTTAAAAAGCATGATTCTCGATAGAGAGGGTGATCATCCACACCCAAATTACACTCCTGCTGCACCGTGGGAAGAGCCTACTTTCAAAATAGTAATAGAAAGTCTCCCAATGAAAAAGGCTGCCTATGATCCGACAATCCTAAGGCGCATAATAGAAGAGCAAATGTATAGCATAGCAGTAGCAGGAGCCACCCACATCTTCACAGACGGATCGGTGGACACAGAATATGAAAGTGCTGGCGCTGCTCTTTGCACGGCCAGCATACAGGCATATTGGAGACTGGGAGGACTAGTATCATCAACCCAAACTGAGCTGTTTGCCATACAACAGGCATTCGCATATGTGATTGCACAAAACACTCAAAATGCCATCATACACACAGACTCAAAAGCTGCACTTCAAATACTAGGACAAAAACAGTGGAAAGATAACGTGGAAATAATTACCACCATTTTGTATCTTGGAGCAGTCGCTAAAGGCAAAGGACTCAACATAACCTTGAACTGGATCCCATCCCATATTGGAATCCCATTAAATGAGAAAGCTGATGAAATTGCTAAACTGGCAACTCGTCATCCAGTGATAGATAAAACAATTCAACCCAGCCTAGAGAACATTAAAAACATCATCACCAAAAAACTCTCACACCTCAACAAAGCCTACCTACACCAGAGAATAGCTGAAGGCTCGCCCTCTGCAACATGGTATCTTCAGGCAACAAATTAGAAAGGTTAAATATCCCAAAAGGAATCCACAGGGAAATAGCAGTTAGGTTATATAGACTACGTCTAGGTTACAGATGCAACTGGGAGATTGGTGAACCCCGACAGAGAGAGTGCATCTTCTGCCAAACTGTCACAGAAAAGCCATTACTTCACTATCTTCTAGAATGTGAAGCAACCAACGACCTTAGAAGAGCTTTAAGAGTTCCTGAATCTTGCTGTGGCCACCCTGAAGCCATCAACAGAGCCACTCTCCTGGTCAACAAAGGTGTCCAGCAGCTGGACGCCCTCATAAAGACTGTGAAGCAGTATCCTCCCCCGCGATAACAGCTCGATGATTAAATGCAATCTCAGAATAATGAAAAGAATTACGGAGAAAAAAAAAAATTGTACCACTTACGGGCTATTCATGCCCGTGCCACCTCTTGGGTGGCTTAATCTTATCAATCAATCAATCAATCATAACCGACGGGAGACATCTCCTTCCACGAGGTAACAGACCGTGAGTCTTCCCAGATCCTGTGACAGGTAAGTTAAGGGCTCATCATAGCCCGTGCTACTTGGAAATGGTTAGAGTAGCTTGAATCTATAAAAACAACACAACAGATCATAGCAACAGTAGAACTTGTTTAGTGTTGCAGTTATTTAGTGGTGTTGTTGTATAAAAGTCTTTGAAAATGTAATAAGTAATTACGAAAGCGTTCAAGTGTCGCGTCAGACTAGAAATAAAAATTTATTTGGGAGAATTGATTTTTCAATTACCATCAACGTGAAAAGAATATCTATTCGGTAGAATTATTAATCTTACTTCTTCAGTCATATTTAATAATTATATATATATATATATATATAGATATATATTATATATATTATATATATATATATATATATATATATATATATATTATATATATATAATATATATATATATATATATTATATATATATATATTAGAATATATTATATTAGGGGTACCACCTCTGGTGCAATTGCAGGGACCCACATCCTCGAAGAAGAAAACAAAGAGCATTCAGAGAAGATCTTGTGGATTCTCACGAATACTTAATTCTTTTCTTCTCCTACCACCCCTATTATTTTTTGTATGTTTTGTTTTATTTATTGCAATGCTACAGTTTACAGAGACACACACACACACACACACAAATATATAACAATTAAACAATCAGCGTTCGAAGACCTCGTCCAGCTCCTCGGAGGTGGGTGTGTACCCAGGATACAGCACGCATTTCCCCTCTGCACTGCGACACTGAGGCGCTGGAACAGGAAACTGGCTGCTCGTGGGTCTCTAGTTTTCCCAATGAGTTCCTCACCAACCTCCTTTAAAAACTTGAGTGCACATTTACCCCAGGCGCCCAGAGTCTCTGAGCCTATCGGCACGAACCTGCAACAACGTTCTAGGTCTCTGTACTTGTGGATTTTCTGGGTCTCCCTGAAGGTGGCTGCCCACCTCCCTCCGCTGAGCTGTAACGTAAATAGGTATCAGCCAATGTAGATGCACAGGTGTAATCCCATACGACCTGTTTACCTTCCCTCCATGGCTGCAGGGTGACTCCATCTGGGCGTTTTTGGCTGTTGTCAGGTCTGCACAACTGGGGTTCCCTTTGTGCTGGACACCAGCTGTAGCCCAAACTTCTCTTGATGATGTCATTGACTGCCTCGTGTCTAGCAATCTTTCCCTGTGTCTTACGACAGATGAGACCATGGCTGCCGTATTGGTCTGCCCGTGCCTGGCCGCAAATACACGGTGCTCGGTGGAGATAGGGGCGGCAAGGCGCAGAGCAACACCAATACTTAGGGCCCGATGATCCAGGCGGGTGCCCAAGGCGGAATTAGGGACTGCCAACAGGAAGTCCCAGCATGGGGGGCTTGCACAGCTAGGAGACGCGCTCTGTCCTTCTGAGAAGCTACGTCCAGCAATGCTTTGGCGATGTTCTCCACTATGGGGCTATCCCATTTGGCATGTTTACCGTCGTTGAACAAGTTGGTCGGGTGTGTGAATTGGCGAGTGTGTCCCACCGACCAGCTCCTTCCACAAATTGGGATCACGAATCCCAATGGAGTTCTTAGGTATTCTGGTACTATTTCCTTCACTAATTCACTTGTAGCACTGGTCGAGGATACGAATGCCGGCAATGCTAACTGTGTCGCCTTGCGAATACTATAACTATATATATATATATATATATTATATATATCTATATAATATATATTATAGATATTATATATATATATATATATATATATATTATATATATATATATATATATATATTATATCAGGTCAATACCTATAATACCTATCAGGAAGGACCTATATATATATATAATATATATATATATATATATATATATATATATATATATATATATATATATATATATATATATATCAGGTCAATACCTCTTTGTTCCCATAGCGTCTGAGACGCATGGCCCCTGGGGCAAGAGTGCCTTGGGATTTCTCAAGGAATTGGGTTCCAAGCTCATTGACGTCACCAGAGACCCAAGGGCTTGCAGTTTTTTGTTTCACCGCCTCAGTGTGGCGATCCAGAGGGGAATGCTTGCTGCGTCCTCGCGGTTCCTGTCCGGAAGCGGAGGAGCTTCAAAAGATCCATAACCTTTAGGCATTTGTCTTGTATGTTTTGTAACCTTTAAATACATAATAAAGCATAAAAAAAAACGAAGGGGGTGGTAGGAGAAAAGCACACAGAAACTGTATTGGAGGGGGACCTACATTCCCTCCAATGCGTTATGTGTGATTTCCTCCGAGGCTATGGGTCCCCTAATTGAAAATATATATATATGCGAACAAGCCTGAATGGTCCCACGACTATATGCGAATGAAAACTCACACCCAGAAGTGACTCGAACCCATACTCCCAGGAGCAACGCAACTGGTATGTACAAGACGCCTTAAACCACTTGACCATCACGACCGGACACAAATGAGGTGATGCCGAAGCTATTTGAACCACCTCACCGCCGGCACTCGGAGGTTATCTTGGGCATAGCATTTTACCAAATCACCTCATTCTTTGGGGCACACGTGAGGAACACAAATGCGAACAAGCC